>CM032155.1:11948650-12167277 GCA_018901935.1 Pugionium cornutum
TATTCAACCTAGTCATGTCCGGAGAGCTTTAGCCTCGAAGGACTTAATGTTACTAATGGTTTTCAAGGAAGTGTTGAGTATAGAACAGGGACAGGTAGAGCTACCTCATGAAGTAGCAACACGCCTCAACAAATTCCAGGATGTATTTCCAGAGGAGATACCAGCAGGCTTGCCTCCTTTACGTGGCATAGAACATCAGATTGATCTAGTGCCCGGAGCAGCCCTGCCCAACCGGCCAGCCTACCGGATGAGTCCAGAGGAGTCCAAGGAGCTTGAGAAGCAAGTCAAGGAGCTCCTGGAGAAGGGATATGTTCGAGAGAGCCTCAGTCCATGTGCTGTACCAGTGCTACTGGTGCCCAAGAAGGATGGGACTTGGCGCATGTGCGTGGACTGCCGAGCAATCAACAACATCACAGTCAAGTATAGGCATCCAATACCACGACTGGATGACATGCTAGATGAGCTGAGTGGAGCCACGGTCTTCTCAAGATAGACCTCAAAAGTGGATACCACCAGGTAAGAATGAAGGAAGGTGATGAGTGGAAGACTGCTTTCAAGACAAAGCAAGGGCTCTACGAGTGGACAGTCATGCCATTTGGCTTGACTAATGCCCCAAGCACCTTCATGCGCCTTATGAACCAAGTTCTTAGGGCGTACATCAGTAAGTTGTAGTAGTTTACTTTGATGACATTTTGGTTTATAGTAAGTGCCTATGGGAACACCTCACACATCTTGAGATGGTACTTAAAACCCTTCGACAAGAAGAGCTTTATGCCAATCTCAAGAAGTGCACCTTTTGTACTGATAAGCTTGTCTTTTTAGGTTTTGTTGTGAGTTCACAGGGCCTACAGGTTGATGAGAAGAAGATTCGAGCCATACAAGAATGGCCAACACCAGGAAACATCAGCCAAGTAAGGAGCTTCCACGGACTGGCCAGCTTCTATAGGAGATTCGTGCCCAACTTCAGCAGTATTGCCTCACCACTGACGGCAGTGAAGAAGAACGTGGGATTCAGCTGGGAGAAGCTCAGAGAAGGCATTCAGGCCTTGAAGGACAGCCTTACACGCACCAGTGCTAGTCCTTCCCGACTTCAACAAGGCGTTTGAAGTGGAGTGTGATGCCTCTGGAATAGGCATAGGAGCAGTGCTTCAAGGAGGGAGACCAGTGGCATACTTCAGTGAGAAGCTAGGTGGTGCCTCACTGAACTACCCACTTATGACAAGGAGCTTTATGCCCTTGTCCGAGCATTGGAGACTTGGCAGCATTACTTGCTGTCCAAGGAGTTTGATCCACACTGATCGAGACTCTCAAACACCTCAGAGGGCAAACCAATCTCAAGAGGAGACATGCCAGGTGGATGGAGTTCATAGAGACCTTCCATACATCATCAAGTACAAGAAGGGCAAAGACAATGTGGTAGCCGATGCACTATCAAGGAGGTTTGCCTTGATATCAACCATGGAGGCAAAGGTCCTAGGATTCGAGCACATCAAGAATCTATACAAGGATGATCCTGACCTTTCTGAGAGCTACAAGGAGTGTAGCACAGGGAGTCATGGCAAATTCTACATCCATGTCCTGATGTCCTCATCAAAGAGGGAGGGAATGATGAGGACATCAGGTCGTACATCCAGCCAGGAGACCAGACTGGCCGACCAGGAAGCTTGCCCGAGACAGCAGGACCATCTGGTCTGACAGGGGAGCTGGACCCTCGACCTATGACCAGATCAGCATCGGGCAGGCCCAAGCTTGCACACTTGGTTGGGACATGGATGCCCGGTCCCTCTGGCACACTTGGTGGGGATGTGGATGACACCACCGGTCCCTCTGGTGATGCCGCCAACTCCGGGATCAACTTGGCGGTCCTGAAGGCATCCCGGCCATACCACGCACAATCCAGCCGGTACAGCCGATCCAGCCGAGTACACGCGCATTTCCACTTCCACACCAGAGGACTCGGACCAAATGAGCTACCCGCTCCAGGACATGCACCTAGAAGAAGTATCTACACTAGTGGTACCTCAAGGAGTAATGACAAGAAGCAGATCAAGGGCACTCTTCCACAAATTCAGCTTATGGGTCGACAAGCTCCTAGAGGAAGATCAGCTAAGGACAATGGGCCATAAGAGAAAAGTAGAGTCCAAAGGCTTCTCAACAACACAAGGAACATCAGAGACTTGGGCTTTAGTGGCAAGAGAGGTCAGGGCCCAAAGATTTTTAACCCTACTCCAAGTCGAAGACTAGGAGCAAGGCGCGTGCATGCCACAAGGACGGCCACCTTCCATTTCTTGGCCGTGAGGTAAGTTAAGGTAAGTTTCAATTCAAATATATGCCTCTTTCTGTTTTGCAGGGTAGGATCTAGATGCTTTACATTTTTGAGTCAAGAACATTTTAGGAATAAGTCCTTTTTTTGGTTATACACTGTTGTATCTTTTTCCTTTTGTGCACTTTTGTAAACTTTCCTTTTCTTTGTTTGAGTCGACCCTAGAAGGTCAAGCTGTCGAGCATATTAATAAGGCTCCTTCCAGCATTGTAGTTCGACAACCTTTTTGATATTAATAAAGATCGAATTTTCTTTCAACAAGATATTCTCTCAAGAGACTTGTGCGCTTAGAACCTAGTTGAGACCAGCCCTCCTAGCTCTAAGTTTGTGATTTATCACGAGGTTCATCACCCCTCGTGTGGTTCACTTCACCCTTCTATCTTTTACCAACCAGAAAACCCCCATCCAGAAGCCTAAGGTTGAGTTTCTCACCTAATCTTCTACAAACAGCCCACGCGCATACATCCTTGAATCAAGGCTTGTATCACCTTCAGTAGGTTTTGACCTCAAAATTGGTTCATCTGCATGGAAAGGAGCTAAATCAGTTATGTTGAATGTGTTAGACACCTTAAACTCACCTGGAAGCTCGATCTGGTAGGCGTTGTTGTTGATCCTATCCAGCACTCTGAATGGTCCATCTCCTCTTGAAACCAGCTTGGAACTCCTTAGGTTGGGGAACCTCTCATGCCGTAGGTGTAGCCACACCCAATCGCCTGGTTGAAAAATCATCTCCTTTCTTCCCTTGTTGGCGTGAGTCACGTACTGCCCGGTCCTCTTCTCCAAGTTTTCTGCTACCTTCTGGTGTGTCTTCTTTATGAACTCCACCTTGGATGCTCCGTTGAGGTTGGTCATCTCTGTTGGTGGCAGTTGCGTTTGCTCCAAAGGTGTTAGGGGGTTGAAGCCGTAGACTACTTCAAAAGGGGTCTTCTGGGTTGCTGAGTGCATGGCTCGGTTGTATGCAAACTCTATGAATGGCAGGCACTCCACCCAAGTATTGAGGTTCTTCCCTAGTGTAGTCCTGAGAAGAGTCGACAATGTACGGTTGACTACTTTAGTTTGGCCATCGGTTTGAGGATGGCAGGTGATAGAGAAGAGCAGCTTCGTGCCTAGCTTCCTCCACAGGGTCCTCCAGAAGTGGCTGAGAAACTTGGTGTCTCTGTCTGACACAATGGTCCTTGGCCCTCCATGAAGCCGAACTGTCTCCCAGAAGAACAGCTCGGCTGTTTGCGTGGCATCATTAACATTGGCACATGGGATGAAATGTGCCATCATGGAGAATCTGTCCACCACTACAAAGATAGCATCTCTGTGTTTGACTTTGGGCAGACATAGAACGAAGTCCATGGAAATGTCCACCCATGGATGTGAAGGTATGGGCAGAGGGAGATACAACCCGTGAGGGTGCACTCGGGACTTCGCCGTTTTGCAAATGATGCACCTTGCACAATGGGCTTCTACTGACCTCTTGATGTGTGGCCAGTAGAAGTGCTCCTTGACCACTGCTAGTGTCTTGTCGACACCGAAGTGGCCCATAAGACCTCCTCCATGATCTTCTCGGATGATAAGCTCCCGTAGAGATCCTTGTGGTATGCACAGCCGTCTTTCTCGGAACAAGAACCCATCATGGATGTAGAACTTGCCATGACTCCTTGTGCCACACTCCTTGTAGCTCTCAGCAAAGTCAAGATCATCCTTATATACATTCTTGATGTGCTCGAATCCTAAGACCTTTGCTTCCATTGTGGATATCAAGGCAAACCTCCTTGATAGTGCATCGGCTACCACATTATCCTTGCCCTTTTTGTACTTTATTATATAAGGGAAGGTCTCTATGAACTCCATCCACCTGGCATGTCTCTTCTTGAGATTGGTTTGCTCTCTGAGGTGCTTGATAGTCTCGTGATCAGTGTGGATCACAAATTCCTTGGACAACAAGTAATGTGGCCACGTCTCCAAGGCTCGGACTAGGGCATAGAGCTCCTTGTCGTAGGTGGGGTAATTCAGTGAGGCACCACCTAGCTTCTCACTGAAATATGTCACTGGCCTTTCTCCTTGGGTTAGCACTGCTCCTATGCCTATTCCAGAGGCATCACATTCTACTACAAACGTCTTGTTGAAGTCGGGCAGGACTAGCACTAGTGCATGCGTGAGGCTGTCCTTCAAGGCCTGGAATGCCTTCTCCTGAGCTTCTTCCCAGCTGAATCCCACGTTCTTCTTCACTATTGCCATCAATGGTGAGGCAATACTGCTGAAGTTGGGCACAAATCTCCTGTAGAAGCTGGCCAGACCGTGGAAGCTTCTCACTTGGCTGATGTTGCTAGGTGATGGCCACTGTTGTATGGCTCGAATCTTCTCTTCATCAACCTGTAAGTCCTGTGAACTTACAACAAAACCTAAGAAGACAAGTTTATCAGTACAAAAGATGCACTTCTTGAGATTGGCATAAAGCTCTTCTTGTCGAACGGTTTAAAGGACCAACTCAAGATGTGTGAGGTGTTCCCGTAGACACTTACTATAAACTAAAATATCATCGAAGTAAACCACAACCAGCTTACTGATGTACGCCCTAAGAACATGGTTCATAAGGTGCTTCGGGCATTAGTCAAGCCGAATGGCATGACTGTCCACTCGTAGAGCCCTTGCTTTGTCTTGAAAGCAGTCTTCCACTCATCACCTTCCTTCATTCTAACCTGGTGGTATCCACTTTTGAGGTCTATTTTGGAGACGACCGTGGCTCCACTCAGCTCACCTAGCATGTCATCCACCCATGGTATGGGATGCCGGTACTTGACTGTGATGTTGTTGATTGTTCGGCAGTCCAAGCACATTTGCCAAGTTCCATCCTTCTTGGGTACTACCAGTACGGGTACGGCACATGGACTGAGGCTCTCTCGAGCATAGCCTTTCTCAAGGAGTTCCTTGACTTGCTTCTCAAGCTCCTTGGACTCCTCTGGGCTCATCCGGTAGGCTGGTCGATTAGGTAAATGATGAGGTCATCGGCACAACCCCCGCCCAACTGCCCGGCCCGGCCGGCCCAAGGAACACAAAGGCGGCCAAATACGTGCAAAAGGATACATGGGTGTATCTTCATGAATCCAAGCTTAACCAAGAAGTGGCCAGCCAAGACCAAACCTGGCCTATAATCCTGACTCACAGAGGACACGCGGCGACATGCAGCTCACCCAAAACAAGGCCAGATCAAGTCATGCACCATACATCAAATTGGAGTTTTCAAAACTTACCATATTTGGAACTTTCCTTATATGAAAGTCTCCAAACGTTTCTTTGGAGACCAGGAGACTTTTTGGTACTTCTAGGAGCTCCCTTAAGCACTTCTAGAAGCTCAAATACGCCTTGGACCAGACGGGTCCATCCGTGCCTTCAAATGAACCGATTGGAGCTGTTTATGGCAAGTGAGATGGTCAACTGGTTTAATCACTTGCAAACCAAAACATGGCGTCCAGGAGATATTATTAAGGCCCTACGGAAGCCCAAAATAAACCTACCATGCACCAGCCACCAGAGGATCAGGCGAATCCCTTTCCTCCACGACTTGCCATATATGGACCGTAGTGCACTTAATGTGTTCAGATTGCAATATCTCTATTCCTTGCAACTTGGGCACGTATTGAAAACTTTCCAAAGCATCCAGGATGTACCTAGACACCTTACATTCGCCCCAAAGCTCTCAAGATTCAAGCATATACACTTTCCTTGTTGGCCAAACTAGACATTAATGGCCAACAGCCATATATTTTAAATATATGATTTCCTTTTCTCCTTTTTAGGTTTAGGACCCTTGCTAGGAGCACTATATAAGCTCAGCACGACCTCATTTTAAAGATAGACCACCATTGAAATTAAATTTGAATACAAAGTATTTTCTTCAAAGCCTTGTCTTTGAGTCTTGTTCTTGTTCTTTAGAAATAAAGTGTGTGATTCACTTCCTTTCTATTGAAGCCACGGCCAGGTTAGTTTGAGAGATTCAAAAACCCTTGGTTCACCTTTGATCGTGTGATTCGATCAAAACCCCCTTCTTTTAGTTCCCTTGCCCGCTTAAGCCAAGAGAGATTCTCGGTCTTGCGAGTCACGGCCGTACCGCTTGTGAGATTGATATTCAATCTTACATCATTTGGTATCAGAGCTAAAAGCTCCTATCTCAGGTTGTGTTAATCCAACCTTTATCCTTTTTTATGCTTTTGTTTTGCATTTTTCTTATTTACATCTTATAAAAAAAACCAAATAAAAATATTTATTTTTATTCTTCATTTGCATTGTTTCTTGTTGTTTTTTCTTGTTTGCTCTCATATAAATCTAAAAAAACTCAAAAAATCGTATTACATATTTACTTAATTTTGTTCATCATAAGAAAAAAAAACCAAAAAATATAAGCATCACTCATTTTGTTATTTTTGAATTTAGTTACTAGTAAAGTTTCTTAAAAAAAAAGAGAGATTCATAGAATATTTTTTTCGTCCTAATTAATCTAACATATCAAAAAAACAAAAAAAATTTTCTTTTAGTTTGCTTTAAAGTTAGTTTCCAAAAGAAACAAAAACAAAAATCTCAAAATATTTACTTGTATCGATTTTCCTTTTACTACTACTTATGTGTTTATATGATATATTCACTAGAGTGTAGTTTCCTTATTTGTTTGATTTGGGCATGATATTTCTTCTTATTGTCGTGCAAGGTACAAAATTTAATGATGGAGCACTATGATGAAGAAGAAGACGCCATGAGCATACCACAAACTGATTGTAGTCTAGACAACGACTATGATCAATTCCTAAGCACCAGCGAGTGTGACTATGCAGAAGAGTCATGGAATCAATACTATTTGGAGACTGATTTTAGGGAAGAATCAGATGGAGAAAACCTTGAACCAGAACAACTGGACTATGACCAAGACTTGTCCGACGTAGATGATTCTAATGGATATGAGACATGGCATGAAGACTATTCAGAATATCATTTTGACAATGAAACAGAAGTTGAAGAACTCAAACCAGAGCCACCAGACTACTATTCCACTGACAGAAGCTGGCCAAAGAAAATTACACCTTGCCACTTCGTTGTGTCAAGCCGAGTGCCAACCTACACCACTCCAACTAGATCAAGGAATCAAACGAGCAAGGTATATATTTACAATTCCAAATCTCTAACCTTTTCAGGGTATAACAAGGACCCAGATGAATACCTCCGATGGGAAACCAACATGAAACAATGGCTGCGCTCAAAAAACATCCCCAAAGAGGAGAAGCTTTCATATGCCGTCGATATGCTCGTTGGAGATGCCTACAATTGGTGGTTGAAGCAAAATGCACGGACCTTCTAAAAAAAACCAGTCCTTGATTGGGGAGACCTTAAGGCACGAATGTATAGGGAGTTTGTGAAAAAGCACCAAACACACAGAAACATCACCACACAACCTATGCACCCAACAACATCAAGGAGTGAGATGTCTACACCAAACATGCAGCCCTTTCATAAGCCCAAGCTTGCCTACTGCTCTGAGAATAACAACGTGTTTTCAAACACCTTAGAAGGAAAAAAGGTAGCTAAGCCGATGGTCAAACCAAACATTGACCAGCAAGTTCAAAAGCCTCAAGCCATAGCACACATGAAACCATCAAAGCCATTGCTTGGAATACACGTCAAGGAAACGCCAGGTAAGTCCTCTAACAATGTGAAAACAGATGAAATTATATGCTATAGATGTCAAGAAAGAGGATACTTTGCTAAGACATGCCCAACTAGACAACTAATAACAAGCTTACAAGTAGAACTCGAAAATGTTAAGCCTAAAAGTGTTAAGGCAATAAAGGAGCTTCAATTTGAAATTTCCAATGCTAGCATAATGCATTTGTCTTTGCCAAAAGTTGTTGAAACAGGTCTAACAAAGCAAGGATTCAACAAAGATCAAGAAGACCCACCTCCTACATTAAACCGATGTTCGGAATCAAGAGGAGACCATGGAGAACCCAACACCTTGGAGGCAAAGCAAAGCAACCAGATGCAATAGAAAGGAGTAATTTTTTCCTTTCTTATCAGGGAGCAACCGTCAGATGCACTATGGCCACATCCGAACCATATAAGGGCCATAAACCGAGGTAATGCCCAAACCCCACAAGTAAATCATGGTATTAACTTGTCTTCTCTATGTGCAGACCAAAATGTTTTGAGGGCCAAACATTTCGAAGGGGGAGGGTATGATGAGGTCATCGGCACAACCCCCGGCCAACTGCCCGGCCCGGCCGGCCCAAGGAACACAAAGGCGGCCAAATACGTGCAAAAGGATACATGGGTGTATCTTCATGAATCCAAGCTTAACCAAGAAGCGGCCAGCCAAGACCAAACCTGGCCTATAATCCTGACTCACAGAGGACACGCGGCGACATGCAGCTCACCCAAAACAAGGCCAGATCAAGTCATGCACCATACATCAAATTGGAGTTTTCGAAACTTACCATATTTGGAACTTTCCTTATATGAAAGTCACCAAACGTTTCTTTGGCGACCAGGAGACTTTTTTGTACTTCTAGGAGTTCCCATAAGCACTTCTAGAAGCTCAAACACGCCTTGGACCAGGCGGGTCCATCCGTGCCTTCAAATGAACCGATTGGAGCCGTTTATGGCAAGTCAGATGGCCAACTGGTTTAATCACTTGCAAACCAAAACATGGCGTCCAGGAGATATTATTAAGGCCCTAAGGAAACCCAAAATAAACCTACCATGCACCAGCCACCAGAGGATTAGGTGAATCCCTTTCCTCCAAGACTTGCCATATATGGACCAAAGTGCACTTAATGTGTTCAGATTGCAATATCTCTATTCCTTGCAACTTGGGCACGTATTGAAGACTTTTCAAAGCATCCAGGATGTACCTAGACACATTACATTCGCCCCAAAGCTCTCAAGATACAAGCATATACACTTTCCTTGTTGGCCAAACTAGACATTAATGGCCAACAGCCATATATTCTAAATGTATGATTTCCTTTTCTCCTTTTTAGGTTTAGGACCATTGCTAGGAGCACTATATAAGCTCAGCACGACCTCATTGTAAAGATAGACCACCATTGAAATTAAAATTGAATACAAAGTATTTTCTTCAAAGCCTTGTCTTTGAGTCTTGTTCTTGTTCTTTAGAAATAAAGTGTGTGATTCACTTCCTTTCTATTGAAGCCACGGCCAGGTTAGTTTGAGAGATTCAAACTCCCTTGGTTCACCTTTGATCGTGTGATTTGATCAAAACCCCCTCCTTTTAGTTCCCTTGCCCGCTTAAGCCAAGAGAGATTCTCGGTCTTGCGAGTCACGGCCGTACCGCTTGTGAGATTGATATTCAATCTTACATCATTTGGTATCAGAGCTAAAAGCTCCTATCCCAGGTTGTGTTCATCCAACCTTTATCCTTTATCTTTTATGATTTTGTTTTGCATTTTGTTATTTACATTTTATCCAAAAACCAAAAAAATAGATTTGTTCTTATTCTTCATTTGCATTGTTTCTAGATGATTCTTGTTGTTTCTTTTGTCTCCTCTCATATAAATCTAGAAAAAACTCAAAAAAGTTGTATTACATGTTTACTTAATTTCATTCATCATAAGAAAAAAAGAAACCAAAAATATAAGCATCACTCATTTTGTTATTTTCGAATTTAGTTATTAGTAAAGTTAAAAAAAAGATTCATTGAATATTGTTTTTTCGTCCTAAATTAATTTAAAATATCAAAAACCAAAAAAAATATTGTCTTTTAGTTTGCTTTAAAGTTAGTTTCCAAAAGAAACAAAAACAAAAACCTCAAAATATTTACTTGTATCGATTTTCCTTTTACTACTACTTATGTGTTTATATGATATATTCACTAGAGTGTAGTTTCCTTATTTGTTTGATTTGGGCATGATATTTCTTCTTATTGTCGTGCAAGGTACAAAATTTAATGATGGAGCACTATGATGAAGAAGAAGACGCCATGAGCATACCACAAACTGATTGTAGTCTAGACAACGACTATGATCAATTCCTAAGCACCAGCGAGTGTGACTATGCAGAAGAGTCATGGAATCAATACTATTTGGAGACTGATTTTAGGGAAGATTCAGATGGAGAAAACCTTGAGCCAGAACAACTGGACTATGACCAAGACTTGTCCGATGTAGATGATTCCTATGGATATGAGACCTGGCATGAAGACTATTCAGAATATGATTTTGACAATGAAACAGGACTTGAAGAACTCAAACCAGAGCCACAGACTATTATTCCACTGATAGAAGCTGGCCAAAGACAATCACACCTTGCCACTTTGTTGTGTCAAGCCGAGTGCCAACCTACACCACTCCAACTGGATTAAGGAATCGGACTAGTAAGGTATATATTTATAATTCCAAATCTCTAACCTTTTCAGGGTATAACAAGAACCCAGATGAATACCTCCGATGGGAAACCAACATGAAACAATGGTTGCGCTCAAACAACATCCCCAAAGAAGAGAAGCTCTCATATGCCGTTGATATGCTCGTTGGAGATGCCTACAATTGGTGGTTGAAAGAAAATGCACGGACCTTCTACAACAAACCAGTCCTTGATTGGGGAGACCTTAAGGCACGAATGTATAGGGAGTTTGTGAAGAAGTACCAAACACGCAGAAACATCACCACACAACCTATGCACCCAACAACATCGAGGAGTGGGATGTCTACACCAAACATGCAGCCCTTTCATAAGCCCAAGCTTGCCTACTGCTCTGAGCATAACAACGTGTTTTCAAACACCTTAGAAGGACAAAAGGTAGCTAAGCCAATGGTCAAATCAAAAATTGACCAGCAAGTTCAAAAGCCTCAAGCCATAGCACACATGAAACCATCAAAGCCATTGCTTGGAATACACATCAAGGAAACGCCAGGTAAGTCCTCTAACAATGTGAAAACAGATGAAATTATATGCTATAGATGTCAAGAAAGAGGACACTTTGCTAAGACATGCCCAACTAGACAACTAATAACAAGCTTACAAGTAGAACGCGAAAATGTTAAGCCTAAAAGTGTTAAGGCAATAAAGGAGCTTCAATTTGAAATTTCCAGTACTAGCATAATGCACTTGTCTTTCCCAAAGGTTGTTGAAACAGGTCTAATAAAGCAAGGATTCAACAAAGATCAAGAAGACCCACCTCCTACATTAAACTGATGTTCAGAATCAAGAGGAGACCATGGAGAACCCAACACCTTGGAGGCAAAACAAAGCAACCAGCTGCAATGGAAAGGAGTAATTTCTTCCTTTCTTATCAGGGAGCAACCACCAGATGCACCATTGCCACATCCGAACCATATAAGGGCCATAAACCAAGGTAATGCCCTAAACCCACAAGTAAATCAAGGTATTAACTTGCCTTCTCTATGTGCAGGACAAACTGTTTTGAGGACAAAACATTTCGAAGAAGGAGGGTATGATGAGGTCATCAGCCCAACCCCCGGCCAACTGCCCGGACCGGCCGGCCCAAGGAACACAAAGGCGGCCAAATACGCGCAAAAGGATACATGGGTGTATCTTCATGAATCCAAGCTTAACCAAGAAGCGGCCAGCCAAGACCAAACCTGGCCTATAATCCTGACTCACAGAGGACACACGGCGACATGCAGCTCACCCAAAACAAGGCCAGATCAAGTCATGCACCATACATCAAATTGGAGTTTTCGAAACTTACCATATTTGGAACTTTCCTTATATGAAAGTCTCCAAACGTTTCTTTGGCGACCAGGAGACTTTTTTGTACTTCTAGGAGTTCCCTTAAGCACTTCTAGAAGCTCAAACACGCCTTGGACCAGGCGGGTCCATCCGTGCCTTCAAATGAACCGATTGGAGCCGTTTATGGCAAGTGAGATGGCCAACTGGTTTAATCACTTGCAAACCAAAACATGGCGTCCAAGAGGTATTATTAAGGCCCTAAGGAAGCCCAAAATAAACCTAGCATGCACCAGACACCAGAGGATCAGGCGAATCGCTTTCCTCCAAGACTTGCCATATATGGACCGAAGTGCACTTAATGTGTTCAGATTGCAATATCTCTATTCCTTGCAACTTGGGCACGTATTGAATACTTTCCAAAGCATCCAGGATGTACCTAGACACATTACATTCGCCCCAAAGCTCTCAAGATACAAGCATATACACTTTCCTTGTTGGCCAAACTAGACATTAATGGCCAACAGCCATATATTTTAAATATATGATTTCCTTTTCTCTTTTTTAGGTTTAGGACCCTTGCTAGGAGCACTATATAAGCTCAGCACGACCTCATTGTAAAGATAGACCACCATTGAAATAAAAGTTGAATACAAAGTATTTTCTTCAAAGCCTTGTCTTTGAACTTGTTCTTATTCTTTAGAAACTAAGTGTGTGATTCACTTCCTTTCTATTGAAGCCACGGCCAGGTTAGTTTGAGAGACTCAAACTCCCTTGGTTCACCTTTGATCGTGTGATTCGATCAAAACCCCCTCCTTTTAGTTCCCTTGCCCACTTAAGCCAAGAGAGATTCTCGGTCTTGCGAGTCACGGCCGTACCGCTTGTGAGATTGATATTCAATCTTACATCATTTGGTATCAGAGCTAAAAGCTCCTATCTCAGGTTGTGTTAATCCAACTTTTATCCTTTTTTATGCTTTTGTTTTGCATTTTTCTTATTTACATCTTATCAAAAAAACCAAATAAAAATATTTGTTTTTATTCTTCATTTGCATTGTTTCTTGTTGTTTTTTCTTGTTTGCTCTCATATAAATCTAAAAAAACTCAAAAAATCGTATTACATATTTACTTAATTTTGTTCATCATAAGAAAAAAAAACCAAAAAATATAAGCATCACTCATTTTGTTATTTTTGAATTTAGTTACTAGTAAAGTTTCTTAAAAAAAAAGAGAGATTCATAGAATATTTTTTTCGTCCTAATTAATCTAACATATCAAAAAAACAAAAAAAATTTTCTTTTAGTTTGCTTTAAAGTTAGTTTCCAAAAGAAACAAAAACAAAAATCTCAAAATATTTACTTGTATCGATTTTCCTTTTACTACTACTTATGTGTTTATATGATATATTCACTAGAGTGTAGTTTCCTTATTTGTTTGATTTGGGCATGATATTTCTTCTTATTGTCGTGCAAGGTACAAAATTTAATGATGGAGCACTATGATGAAGAAGAAGACGCCATGAGCATACCACAAACTGATTGTAGTCTAGACAACGACTATGATCAATTCCTAAGCACCAGCGAGTGTGACTATGCAGAAGAGTCATGGAATCAATACTATTTGGAGACTGATTTTAGGGAAGAATCAGATGGAGAAAACCTTGAACCAGAACAACTGGACTATGACCAAGACTTGTCCGACGTAGATGATTCTAATGGATATGAGACATGGCATGAAGACTATTCAGAATATCATTTTGACAATGAAACAGAAGTTGAAGAACTCAAACCAGAGCCACCAGACTACTATTCCACTGACAGAAGCTGGCCAAAGAAAATTACACCTTGCCACTTCGTTGTGTCAAGCCGAGTGCCAACCTACACCACTCCAACTAGATCAAGGAATCAAACGAGCAAGGTATATATTTACAATTCCAAATCTCTAACCTTTTCAGGGTATAACAAGGACCCAGATGAATACCTCCGATGGGAAACCAACATGAAACAATGGCTGCGCTCAAAAAACATCCCCAAAGAGGAGAAGCTTTCATATGCCGTCGATATGCTCGTTGGAGATGCCTACAATTGGTGGTTGAAGCAAAATGCACGGACCTTCTACAAAAAAACCAGTCCTTGATTGGGGAGACCTTAAGGCACGAATGTATAGGGAGTTTGTGAAAAAGCACCAAACACACAGAAACATCACCACACAACCTATGCACCCAACAACATCAAGGAGTGAGATGTCTACACCAAACATGCAGCCCTTTCATAAGCCCAAGCTTGCCTACTGCTCTGAGAATAACAACGTGTTTTCAAACACCTTAGAAGGAAAAAAGGTAGCTAAGCCGATGGTCAAACCAAACATTGACCAGCAAGTTCAAAAGCCTCAAGCCATAGCACACATGAAACCATCAAAGCCATTGCTTGGAATACACGTCAAGGAAACGCCAGGTAAGTCCTCTAACAATGTGAAAACAGATGAAATTATATGCTATAGATGTCAAGAAAGAGGATACTTTGCTAAGACATGCCCAACTAGACAACTAATAACAAGCTTACAAGTAGAACTCGAAAATGTTAAGCCTAAAAGTGTTAAGGCAATAAAGGAGCTTCAATTTGAAATTTCCAATGCTAGCATAATGCATTTGTCTTTGCCAAAAGTTGTTGAAACAGGTCTAACAAAGCAAGGATTCAACAAAGATCAAGAAGACCCACCTCCTACATTAAACCGATGTTCGGAATCAAGAGGAGACCATGGAGAACCCAACACCTTGGAGGCAAAGCAAAGCAACCAGATGCAATGGAAAGGAGTAATTTTTTCCTTTCTTATCAGGGAGCAACCGTCAGATGCACTATGGCCACATCCGAACCATATAAGGGCCATAAACCGAGGTAATGCCCAAAACCCACAAGTAAATCATGGTATTAACTTGCCTTCTCTATGTGCAGACCAAAATGTTTTGAGGGCAAAACATTTCGAAGGGGGAGGGTATGATGAGGTCATCGGCACAACCCCCGCGCAACTGCCCGGCCCGGCCGGCCAAAGGAACACAAAGGCGGCCAAATACGTGCAAAAGGATACATGGGTGTATCTTCATGAATCCAAGCTTAACCAAGAAGTGGCCAGCCAAGACCAAACCTGGCCTATAATCCTGACTCACAGAGGACACGCGGCGACATGCAGCTCACCCAAAACAAGGCCAGATCAAGTCATGCACCATACATCAAATTGGAGTTTTCAAAACTTACCATATTTGGAACTTTCCTTATATGAAAGTCTCCAAACGTTTCTTTGGAGACCAGGAGACTTTTTGGTACTTCTAGGAGCTCCCTTAAGCACTTCTAGAAGCTCAAACACGCCTTGGACCAGACGGGTCCATCCGTGCCTTCAAATGAACCGATTGGAGCTGTTTATGGCAAGTGAGATGGTCAACTGGTTTAATCACTTGCAAACCAAAACATGGCGTCCAGGAGATATTATTAAGGCCCTACGGAAGCCCAAAATAAACCTACCATGCACCAGCCACCAGAGGATCAGGCGAATCCCTTTCCTCCACGACTTGCCATATATGGACCGTAGTGCACTTAATGTGTTCAGATTGCAATATCTCTATTCCTTGCAACTTGGGCACGTATTGAAGACTTTCCAAAGCATCCAGGATGTACCTACACACATTACATTCGCCCCAAAGCTCTCAAGATACAAGCATATACACTTTCCTTGTTGGCCAAACTACACATTAATGGCCAGCAGCCATATATTTTAAATGTATGATTTCCTTTTCTCCTTTTTAGGTTTAGAACCATTGCTAGGAGCACTATATAAGCTCAGCACGACCTCATTGTAAAGATAGACCACCATTGAAATAAAAGTTGAATACAAAGTATTTTCTTCAAAGCCTTGTCTTTGAACTTGTTCTTATTCCTTAGAAACTAAGTGTGTGATTCACTTCCTTTCTATTGAAGCCACGGCCAGGTTAGTTTGAGAGATTCAAACTCCCTTGGTTCACCTTTGATCGTGTGATTCGATCAAAACCCCCTCCTTTTAGTTCCCTTGCCCGTTTAAGCCAAGAGAGATTCTCGGTCTTACGAGTCACGGCCGTATCGCTTGTGAGATTGATATTCAATCTTACATCATTTGGTATCAGAGCTAAAAGCTCCTATCCCTGGTTGTGTTCATCCAACCTTTATCATTTATATTTTATGATTTTGTTTTGCATTTTGTTATTTACATCTTATCGAAAAAAAAAAAAAATATTTGTTCTTGTTGTTTTTTTGTCTCCTCTCATATAAATCTAAAAAAAGTCATAAAAATTGTATTACATGTTTGCTTAATTTTGTTCATCATAAGAAAAAAAGAAACCAAAAATATAAGCATCACTCGTTTTGTTATTTTTGAATTTAGTTACTAGTAAAATTTTTTTTTAAAAAAAAGAGAGATTCATAGAATATTTTTTTCGTCCTAATTAATCTAAAATATCAAAAAAAACAAAAAAATTATTTTCTTTTAGTTTGCTTTAAAGTTAGTTTCCAAAAGAAACAAAAACAAAAATCTCAAAATATTTACTTGTATCGATTTTCCTTTTACTACTACTTATGTGTTTATATGATATATTCACTAGAGTGTAGTTTCCTTATTTGTTTGATTTGGGCATGATATTTCTTCTTATTGTCGTGAAAGGTACAAAATTTAATGATGGAGCACTATGATGAAGAAGAAGACGCCATGAGCATACCACAAACTGATTGTAGTCTAGACAACGACTATGATCAATTCCTAAGCACCAGCGAGTGTGACTATGCAGAAGAGTCATGGAATCAATACTATTTGGAGACTGATTTTAGGGAAGAATCAGATGGAGAAAACCTTGAACCAGAACAACTGGACTATGACCAAGACTTGTCCGACGTAGATGATTCTAATGGATATGAGACATGGCATGAAGACTATTCAGAATATCATTTTGACAATGAAACAGAAGTTGAAGAACTCAAACCAGAGCCACCAGACTACTATTCCACTGACAGAAGCTGGCCAAAGAAAATTACACCTTGCCACTTCGTTGTGTCAAGCCGAGTGCCAACCTACACCACTCCAACTAGATCAAGGAATCAAACGAGCAAGGTATATATTTACAATTCCAAATCTCTAACCTTTTCAGGGTATAACAAGGACCCAGATGAATACCTCCGATGGGAAACCAACATGAAACAATGGCTGCGCTCAAAAAACATCCCCAAAGAGGAGAAGCTTTCATATGCCGTCGATATGCTCGTTGGAGATGCCTACAATTGGTGGTTGAAGCAAAATGCACGGACCTTCTAAAAAAAACCAGTCCTTGATTGGGGAGACCTTAAGGCACGAATGTATAGGGAGTTTGTGAAAAAGCACCAAACACACAGAAACATCACCACACAACCTATGCACCCAACAACATCAAGGAGTGAGATGTCTACACCAAACATGCAGCCCTTTCATAAGCCCAAGCTTGCCTACTGCTCTGAGAATAACAACGTGTTTTCAAACACCTTAGAAGGAAAAAAGGTAGCTAAGCCGATGGTCAAACCAAACATTGACCAGCAAGTTCAAAAGCCTCAAGCCATAGCACACATGAAACCATCAGCCATTGCTTGGAATACACGTCAAGGAAACGCCAGGTAAGTCCTCTAACAATGTGAAAACAGATGAAATTATATGCTATAGATGTCAAGAAAGAGGATACTTTGCTAAGACATGCCCAACTAGACAACTAATAACAAGCTTACAAGTAGAACTCGAAAATGTTAAGCCTAAAAGTGTTAAGGCAATAAAGGAGCTTCAATTTGAAATTTCCAATGCTAGCATAATGCATTTGTCTTTGCCAAAAGTTGTTGAAACAGGTCTAACAAAGCAAAGATTCAACAAAGATCAAGAAGACCCACCTCCTACATTAAACCGATGTTCGGAATCAAGAGGAGACCATGGAGAACCCAACACCTTGCAGGCAAAGCAAAGCAACCAGATGCAATGGAAAGGAGTAATTTTTTCCTTTCTTATCAGGGAGCAACCGTCAGATGCACTATGGCCACATCCGAACCATATAAGGGCCATAAACCGAGGTAATGCCCAAAACCCACAAGTAAATCATGGTATTAACTTGCCTTCTCTATGTGCAGACCAAAATGTTTTGAGGGCAAAACATTTCGAAGGGGGAGGGTATGATGAGGTCATCGGCACAACCCCCGCCCAACTGCCCGGCCCGGCCGGCCCAAGGAACACAAAGGCGGCCAAATACGTGCAAAAGGATACATGGGTGTATCTTCATGAATCCAAGCTTAACCAAGAAGTGGCCAGCCAAGACCAAACCTGGCCTATAATCCTGACTCACAGAGGACACGCGGCGACATGCAGCTCACCCAAAACAAGGCCAGATCAAGTCATGCACCATACATCAAATTGGAGTTTTCAAAACTTACCATATTTGGAACTTTCCTTATATGAAAGCCTCCAAACGTTTCTTTGGAGACCAGGAGACTTTTTGGTACTTCTAGGAGCTCCCTTAAGCACTTCTAGAAGCTCAAACACGCCTTGGACCAGACGCCTTGGACCAGACGGGTCCATCCGTGCCTTCAAATGAACCGATTGGAGCTGTTTATGGCAAGTGAGATGGTCAACTGGTTTAATCACTTGCAAACCAAAACATGGCGTCCAGGAGATATTATTAAGGCCCTACGGAAGCCCAAAATAAACCTACCATGCACCAGCCACCAGAGGATAAGGCGAATCCCTTTCCTCCACGACTTGCCATATATGGACCGTAGTGCACTTAATGTGTTCAGATTGCAATATCTCTATTCCTTGCAACTTGGGCACGTATTGAAAACTTTCCAAAGCATCCAGGATGTACCTAGACACCTTACATTCGCCCCAAAGCTCTCAAGATTCAAGCATATACACTTTCCTTGTTGGCCAAACTAGACATTAATGGCCAACAGCCATATATTTTAAATATATGATTTCCTTTTCTCCTTTTTAGGTTTAGGACCGTTGCTAGGAGCACTATATAAGCTCAGCACGACCTCATTGTAAAGATAGACCACCATTGAAATTAAATTTGAATACAAAGTATTTTCTTCAAAGCCTTGTCTTTGAGTCTTGTTCTTGTTCTTTAGAAATAAAGTGTGTGATTCACTTCCTTTCTATTGAAGCCACGGCCAGGTTAGTTTGAGAGATTCAAACACCCTTGGTTCACCTTTGATCGTGTGATTCGATCAAAACCCCCTTCTTTTAGTTCCCTTGCCCGCTTAAGCCAAGAGAGATTCTCGGTCTTGCGAGTCACGGCCGTACCGCTTGTGAGATTGATATTCAATCTTACATCATTTGGTATCAGAGCTAAAAGCTCCTATCTCAGGTTGTGTTAATCCAACCTTTATCCTTTATTTTTTATGCTTTTGTTTTGCATTTTTCTTATTTACATCTTATCAAAAAAACCAAATAAAAATATTTGTTCTTATTCTTCATTTGCATTGTTTCTTGTTGTTTTTTTTGTTTGCTCTCATATAAATCTAAAACCAACTCAAAAAATTGTATTTCATGTTTACTTAATTTCATTCATCATAAGAAAAAAAAACCAAAAATATAAGCATCACTCATTTTGTTATTTTCGAATTTAGTTACTAGTAAAGTTAAAAAAAAAGATTCATTGAATATTGTTTTTTCGTCCTAAATTAATTTAAAATATCAAAAACCAAAAAAATATTGTCTTTTAGTTTGCTTTAAAGTTAGTTTCCAAAAGAAACAAAAACAAAAACCTCAAAATATTTACTTGTATCGATTTTCCTTTTACTACTACTTATGTGTTTATATGATATATTCACTAGAGTGTAGTTTCCTTATTTGTTGATTTGGGCCTGATATCTCTTCTTATTGTCGTGCAAGGTACAAAATTTAATGATGGAGCACTATGATGAAGAAGAAGACACCATGAGCATACCACAAACTGATTGTAGTCTAGACAACGACTATGATCAATGCCTAAGCACCAGCGAGTGTGACTATGCAGAAGAGTCATGGAATCAATACTATTTGGAGACTGATTTTAGGGAAGAATCAGATGGAGAAAACCTTGAACCAGAACCACTGGACTATGACCAAGACTTGTCCGACGTAGATGATTCTAATGGATATGAGACATGGCATGAAGACTATTCAGAATATCATTTTGACAATGAAACAGAAGTTGAAGAACTCAAACCAGAGCCACCAGACTACTATTCCACTGACAGAAGCTGGCCAAAGAAAATTACACCTTGCCACTTCGTTGTGTCAAGCCGAGTGCCAACCTACACCACTCCAACTAGATCAAGGAATCAGACAAGTAAGGTATATATTTACAATTCCAAATCTCTAACCTTTTCAGGGTATAACAAGGACCCAGATGAATACCTCCGATGGGAAACCAACATGAAACAATGGCTGCGCTCAAACAACATCCCCAAAGAAGAGAAGCTTTCATATGCCGTTGATATGCTCGTTGGAGATGCCTACAATTGGTGGTTGAAGGAAAATGCACGGACCTTCTACAACAAACCAGTCCTTGATTGGGGAGACCTTAAGGCACGAATGTATAGGGAGTTTGTGAAGAAGTACCAAACACGCAGAAACATCACCACACAACCTATGCACCCAACAACATCAAGGAGTGAGATGTCTACACCAAACATGCAGCCCTTTCATAAGCCCAAGCTTGCCTACTGCTCTGAGAATAACAACGTGTTTTCAAACACCTTAGAAGGAAAAAAGGTAGCTAAGCCGATGGTCAAACCAAAAATTGACCAGCAAGTTCAAAAGCCTCAAGCCATAGCACACATGAAACCATCAAAGCCATTGCTTGGAATACACGTCAAGGAAACGCCAGGTAAGTCCTCTAACAATGTGAAAACAGATGAAATTATATGCTATAGATGTCAAGAAAGAGGACACTTTGCTAAGACATGCCCAACTAGACAACTAATAACAAGCTTACAAGTAGAACTCGAAAATGTTAAGCCTAAAAGTGTTAAGGCAATAAAGGAGCTTCAATTTGAAATTTCCAGTACTAGCATAATGCACTTGTCTTTGCCAAAAGTTGTTGAAACAGGTCTAATAAAGCAAGGATTCAACAAAGATCAAGAAGACCCACCTCCTACATTAAACCGATGTTCGGAATCAAGAGGAGACCATGGAGAACCCAACA
The DNA here is from genome assembly GCA_018901935.1 of Pugionium cornutum. Classification (NCBI taxonomy): domain Eukaryota; kingdom Viridiplantae; phylum Streptophyta; class Magnoliopsida; order Brassicales; family Brassicaceae; genus Pugionium; species Pugionium cornutum. The sequence goes on from CM032155.1 coordinate 11,969,874, forward strand.
CCTTGGAGGCAAAGCAAAGCAACCAGCTGCAATGGAAAGGAGTAATTTCTTCCTTTCTTATCAGGGAGCAACCGCCAGATGCACCATGGCCACATCCGAACCATATAAGGGCCATAAACCGAGGTAATGCCCTAAACCCACAAGTAAATCATGGTATTAACTTGCCTTCTCTATGTGCAGGCCAAAATGTTTTGAGGGCAAAACATTTCGAAGGGGGAGGGTATGATGAGGTCATCGGCACAACCCCCGGCCAACTGCCCGGCCCGGCCGGCCCAAGGAACACAAAGGCGGCCAAATACGTGCAAAAGGATACATGGGTGTATCTTCATGAATCCAAGCTTAACCAAGAAGCGGCCAGCCAAGACCAAACCTGGCCTATAATCCTGACTCACAGAGGACACACGGCGACATGCAGCTCACCCAAAACAAGGCCAGATCAAGTCATGCACCATACATCAAATTGGAGTTTTCGAAACTTACCATATTTGGAACTTTCCTTATATGAAAGTCTCCAAACGTTTCTTTGGAGACCAGGAGACTTTTTGGTACTTCTAGGAGCTCCCTTAAGCACTTCTAGAAGCTCAAACACGCCTTGGACCAGACGGGTCCATCCGTGCCTTCAAATGAACCGATTGGAGCCGTTTATGGCAAGTGAGATGGCCAACTGGTTTAATCACTTGCAAACCAAAACATGGCGTCCAGGAGATATTATTAAGGCCCTAAGGAAGCCCAAAATAAACCTACCATGCACCAGCCACCAGAGGATCAGGCGAATCCCTTTCCTCCAAGACTTGCCATATATGGACCGAAGTGCACTTAATGTGTTCAGATTGCAATATCTCTATTCCTTGCAACTTGGGCACGTATTGAAGACTTTCCAAAGCATCCAGGATGTACCTAGACACCTTACATTCGCCCCAAAGCTCTCAAGATTCAAGCATATACACTTTCCTTGTTGGCCAAACTAGACATTAATGGCCAACAGCCATATATTTTAAATATATGATTTCCTTTTCTCCTTTTTAGGTTTAGGACCCTTGCTAGGAGCACTATATAAGCTCAGCACGACCTCATTGTAAAGATAGACCACCATTGAAATTAAATTTGAATACAAAGTATTTTCTTCAAAGCCTTGTCTTTGAGTCTTGTTCTTGTTCTTTAGAAATAAAGTGTGTGATTCACTTCCTTTCTATTGAAGCCACGGCCAGGTTAGTTTGAGAGATTCAAACACCCTTGGTTCACCTTTGATCGTGTGATTCGATCAAAACCCCCTTCTTTTAGTTCCCTTGCCCACTTAAGCCAAGAGAGATTCTCGGTCTTGCGAGTCACGGCCGTACCGCTTGTGAGATTGATATTCAATCTTACATCATTTGGTATCAGAGCTAAAAGCTCCTATCTCAGGTTGTGTTAATCCAACTTTTATCCTTTTTTATGCTTTTGTTTTGCATTTTTCTTATTTACATCTTATCAAAAAAACCAAATAAAAATATTTGTTTTTATTCTTCATTTGCATTGTTTCTTGTTGTTTTTTCTTGTTTGCTCTCATATAAATCTAAAAAACTCAAAAAAATTGTATTACATATTTACTTAATTTTGTTCATCATAAGAAAAAAAAACCAAAAAATATAAGCATCACTCATTTTGTTATTTTTGAATTTAGTTACTAGTAAAGTTTCTTAAAAAAAAAGAGAGATTCATAGAATATTTTTTTCGTCCTAATTAATCTAACATATCAAAAAAACAAAAAAAAAATTTCTTTTAGTTTGCTTTAAAGTTAGTTTCCAAAAGAAACAAAAACAAAAATCTCAAAATATTTACTTGTATCGATTTTCCTTTTACTACTACTTATGTGTTTATATGATATATTCACTAGAGTGTAGTTTCCTTATTTGTTTGATTTGGGCATGATATTTCTTCTTATTGTCGTGCAAGGTACAAAATTTAATGATGGAGCACTATGATGAAGAAGAAGACGCCATGAGCATACCACAAACTGATTGTAGTCTAGACAACGACTATGATCAATTCCTAAGCACCAGCGAGTGTGACTATGCAGAAGAGTCATGGAATCAATACTATTTGGAGACTGATTTTAGGGAAGAATCAGATGGAGAAAACCTTGAACCAGAACAACTGGACTATGACCAAGACTTGTCCGACGTAGATGATTCTAATGGATATGAGACATGGCATGAAGACTATTCAGAATATCATTTTGACAATGAAACAGAAGTTGAAGAACTCAAACCAGAGCCACCAGACTACTATTCCACTGACAGAAGCTGGCCAAAGAAAATTACACCTTGCCACTTCGTTGTGTCAAGCCGAGTGCCAACCTACACCACTCCAACTAGATCAAGGAATCAAACGAGCAAGGTATATATTTACAATTCCAAATCTCTAACCTTTTCAGGGTATAACAAGGACCCAGATGAATACCTCCGATGGGAAACCAACATGAAACAATGGCTGCGCTCAAAAAACATCCCCAAAGAGGAGAAGCTTTCATATGCCGTCGATATGCTCGTTGGAGATGCCTACAATTGGTGGTTGAAGCAAAATGCACGGACCTTCTAAAAAAAACCAGTCCTTGATTGGGGAGACCTTAAGGCACGAATGTATAGGGAGTTTGTGAAAAAGCACCAAACACACAGAAACATCACCACACAACCTATGCACCCAACAACATCAAGGAGTGAGATGTCTACACCAAACATGCAGCCCTTTCATAAGCCCAAGCTTGCCTACTGCTCTGAGAATAACAACGTGTTTTCAAACACCTTAGAAGGAAAAAAGGTAGCTAAGCCGATGGTCAAACCAAACATTGACCAGCAAGTTCAAAAGCCTCAAGCCATAGCACACATGAAACCATCAAAGCCATTGCTTGGAATACACGTCAAGGAAACGCCAGGTAAGTCCTCTAACAATGTGAAAACAGATGAAATTATATGCTATAGATGTCAAGAAAGAGGATACTTTGCTAAGACATGCCCAACTAGACAACTAATAACAAGCTTACAAGTAGAACTCGAAAATGTTAAGCCTAAAAGTGTTAAGGCAATAAAGGAGCTTCAATTTGAAATTTCCAATGCTAGCATAATGCATTTGTCTTTGCCAAAAGTTGTTGAAACAGGTCTAACAAAGCAAGGATTCAACAAAGATCAAGAAGACCCACCTCCTACATTAAACCGATGTTCGGAATCAAGAGGAGACCATGGAGAACCCAACACCTTGGAGGCAAAGCAAAGCAACCAGATGCAATGGAAAGGAGTAATTTTTTCCTTTCTTATCAGGGAGCAACCGTCAGATGCACTATGGCCACATCCGAACCATATAAGGGCCATAAACCGAGGTAATGCCCAAAACCCACAAGTAAATCATGGTATTAACTTGCCTTCTCTATGTGCAGACCAAAATGTTTTGAGGGCAAAACATTTCGAAGGGGGAGGGTATGATGAGGTCATCGGCACAACCCCCGGCCAACTGCCCGGCCCGGCCGGCCCAAGGAACACAAAGGCGGCCAAATACGCGCAAAAGGATACATGGGTGTATCTTCATGAATCCAAGCTTAACCAAGAAGCGTCCAGCCAAGATCAAACCTGGCCTATAATCCTGACTCACAGTGGACACGGGGCGACATGCGGCTCACCCCAAACAAGGCCAGATCAAGTCATGCACCATACATCAAATTGGAGTTTTTGAAACTTACCATATTTGGAACTTTCCTTATATGAAAGTCTCCAAACGTTTCTTTGGCGACCAGTAGACTTTTTGGTACTTCTAGGAGTTCCCTTAAGCACTTCTAGAAGCTCAAACACGGCTTGGACCAGGTGGGTTCATCCGTGCCTTCAAATGAACCGATTGGAGCTGTTTATGGCAAGTGAGATGGCCAACTAGTTTAATCTCTTGCAAACCAAAACATGGCATCCAGGAGATATTATTAAGGCACTAAGGAAGCCCAAAATAAACCTACCATGCACCAGCCACCAGAGGATCAGGCGAATCCCTTTCCTCCAAGACTTGCCATATATGGACCGAAGTGCACTTAATGTGTTCAAATTGCAATATCTCTCTTCCTTGCAACTTGGGCACGTATTGAAAACTTTCCAAAGCATCCAGGATGTACCTAGACACCTTACATTTGCCCCAAAGCTCTCAAGATTCAAGCATATACACTTTCCTTGTTGGCCAAACTAGACATTAATGGCCAACAGCCATATATTTGAAATATATGATTTCCTTTTCTCCTTTTTAGGTTTAGGACCCTTGCTAGGAGCACTATATAAGCTCAGCACGACCTCATTGTAAAGATAGACCACCATTGAAATTAAATTTGAATACAAAGTATTTTCTTCAAAGCCTTGTCTTTGAGTCTTGTTCTTGTTCTTTAGAAATAAAGTGTGTGATTCACTTCCTTTCTATTGAAGCCACGGCCAGGTTAGTTTGAGAGATTCAAACACCATTGGTTCACCTTTGATCGTGTGATTCGATCAAAACCCCCTTCTTTTAGTTCCCTTGCCCACTTAAGCCAAGAGAGATTCTCGGTCTTGCGAGTCACGGCCGTACCGCTTGTGAGATTGATATTCAATCTTACATCATTTGGTATCAGAGCTAAAAGCTCCTATCTCAGGTTGTGTTAATCCAACCTTTATCCTTTATTTTTTTATGCTTTTGTTTTGCATTTTTTCTTATTTACATCTTATCAAAAAAACCAAATAAAAATATTTGTTCTTATTCTTCATTTGCATTGTTTCTTGTTGTTTTTTGTTTGTTTGCTCTCATATAAATCTAAAACCAACTCATAAAAATTGTATTTCATGTTTACTTAATTTCATTCATCACAAGAAAAAAAACCAAAAATATGTCACTCATTTTGTTATTTTCGAATTTAGTTATTAGTAAAGTTAAAAAAAAAGAAAGATTTATTGAATATTGTTTTTTCGTCCTAAATTAATTTAAAATATCAAAACAAAAAAAAATATTGTATGTTAGTTTGCTTTAAAGTTAGTTTCCAAAAGAAACAAAAACAAAAACCTCAAAATATTTACTTGTATCGATTTTCCTTTTACTACTACTTATGTGTTTATATGATATATTCACTAGAGTGTAGTTTCCTTATTTGTTTGATTTGGGCATGATATTTCTTCTTATTGTCGTGCAAGGTACAAAATTTAATGATGGAGCACTATGATGAAGAAGAAGACGCCATGAGCATACCACAAACTGATTGTAGTCTAGACAACGACTATGATCAATTCCTAAGCACCAGCGAGTGTGACTATGCAGAAGAGTCATGGAATCAATACTATTTGGAGACTGATTTTAGGGAAGAATCAGATGGAGAAAACCTTGAACCAGAACAACTGGACTATGACCAAGACTTGTCCGACGTAGATGATTCTAATGGATATGAGACATGGCATGAAGACTATTCAGAATATCATTTTGACAATGAAACAGAAGTTGAAGAACTCAAACCAGAGCCACCAGACTACTATTCCACTGACAGAAGCTGGCCAAAGAAAATTACACCTTGCCACTTCGTTGTGTCAAGCCGAGTGCCAACCTACACCACTCCAACTAGATCAAGGAATCAAACGAGCAAGGTATATATTTACAATTCCAAATCTCTAACCTTTTCAGGGTATAACAAGGACCCAGATGAATACCTCCGATGGGAAACCAACATGAAACAATGGCTGCGCTCAAAAAACATCCCCAAAGAGGAGAAGCTTTCATATGCCGTCGATATGCTCGTTGGAGATGCCTACAATTGGTGGTTGAAGCAAAATGCACGGACCTTCTACAAAAAACCAGTCCTTGATTGGGGAGACCTTAAGGCACAAATGTATAGGGAGTTTGTGAAAAAGCACCAAACACACAGAAACATCACCACACAACCTATGCACCCAACAACATCAAGGAGTGAGATGTCTACACCAAACATGCAGCCCTTTCATAAGCCCAAGCTTGCCTACTGCTCTGAGAATAACAACGTGTTTTCAAACACCTTAGAAGGAAAAAAGGTAGCTAAGCCGATGGTCAAACCAAACATTGACCAGCAAGTTCAAAAGCCTCAAGCCATAGCACACATGAAACCATCAAAGCCATTGCTTGGAATACACGTCAAGGAAACGCCAGGTAAGTCCTCTAACAATGTGAAAACAGATGAAATTATATGCTATAGATGTCAAGAAAGAGGATACTTTGCTAAGACATGCCCAACTAGACAACTAATAACAAGCTTACAAGTAGAACTCGAAAATGTTAAGCCTAAAAGTGTTAAGGCAATAAAGGAGCTTCAATTTGAAATTTCCAATGCTAGCATAATGCATTTGTCTTTGCCAAAAGTTGTTGAAACAGGTCTAACAAAGCAAGGATTCAACAAAGATCAAGAAGACCCACCTCCTACATTAAACCGATGTTCGGAATCAAGAGGAGACCATGGAGAACCCAACACCTTGGAGGCAAAGCAAAGCAACCAGATGCAATGGAAAGGAGTAATTTTTTCCTTTCTTATCAGGGAGCAACCGTCAGATGCACTATGGCCACATCCGAACCATATAAGGGCCATAAACCGAGGTAATGCCCAAAACCCACAAGTAAATCATGGTATTAACTTGCCTTCTCTATGTGCAGACCAAAATGTTTTGAGGGCAAAACATTTCGAAGGGGGAGGGTATGATGAGGTCATCGGCACAACCCCCGCCCAACTGCCCGGCCCGGCCGGCCCAAGGAACACAAAGGCGGCCAAATACGTGCAAAAGGATACATGGGTGTATCTTCATGAATCCAAGCTTAACCAAGAAGTGGCCAGCCAAGACCAAACCTGGCCTATAATCCTGACTCACAGAGGACACGCGGCGACATGCAGCTCACCCAAAACAAGGCCAGATCAAGTCATGCACCATACATCAAATTGGAGTTTTCAAAACTTACCATATTTGGAACTTTCCTTATATGAAAGCCTCCAAACGTTTCTTTGGCGACCGGGAGACTTTTTGGTACTTGTAGGAGTTCCCTTAAGCACTTCTAGAAGCTCAAACACGCCTTGGACCAGGCGGGTCCATCCGTGCCTTCAAATGAACCGATTCGAGCCGTTTATGGCAAGTGAGATGGCCAACTGGTTTAATCACTTGCAAACCAAAACATGGCGTCCAGGAGATATTATTAAGGCCCTACGGAAGCCCAAAATAAACCTACCATGCACCAGCCACCAGAGGATAAGGCGAATCCCTTTCCTCCACGACTTGCCATATATGGACCGTAGTGCACTTAATGTGTTCAGATTGCAATATCTCTATTCCTTGCAACTTGGGCACGTATTGAAGACTTTCCAAAGCATCCAGGATGTACCTAGACACCTTACATTCGCCCCAAAGCTCTCAAGATTCAAGCATATACACTTTCCTTGTTGGCCAAACTAGACATTAATGGCCAACAGCCATATATTTTAAATATATGATTTCCTTTTCTCCTTTTTAGGTTTAGGACCCTTTCTAGGAGCACTATATAAGCTCAGCACGACCTCATTGTAAAGATAGACCACCATTGAAATTAAATTTGAATACAAAGTATTTTCTTCAAAGCCTTGTCTTTGAGTCTTGTTCTTGTTCTTTAGAAATAAAGTGTGTGATTCACTTCCTTTCTATTGAAGCCACGGCCAGGTTAGTTTGAGAGATTCAAACTCCCTTGGTTCACCTTTGATCGTGTGATTCGATCAAAACCCCCTCCTTTTAGTTCCCTTGCCCGCTTAAGCCAAGAGAGATTCTCGGTCTTACGAGTCATGGTCGTACCGCTTGTGAGATTGATATTCAATCTTACATCATTTGGTATCAGAGCTAAAAGCTCCTATCCCAGGTTGTGTTCATCCAACCTTGATCTTTTATTTTTTATGCTTTTGTTTTGCATTTTTTCTTATTTACATCTTAAAAAAAACAAATAAAAATATTTGTTCTTATTCTTCATTTGCATTGTTTCTTGTTGATTCTTGTTGCTTTTTTTTTTGTTTTCTCTCATATAAATCTAAAACCAACTCAAAAAATTGTATTTCATGTTTACTTAATTTCGTTCATCATAAAAAAAAACCAAAAATATAAGCATCACTCATTTTGTTATTTTCGAATTTAGTTACTAGTAAAGTTAAAAAAAGAAAGAAAGATTCATTGAATATTGTTTTTTCGTCCTAAATTAATTTAAAATATCAAAAACTAAAAAAAAATATTTTCTTTTAGTTTGCTTTAAAGTTAGTTTCCAAAAGAAACAAAAACAAAAACCTCAAAATATTTACTTTTATCGATTTTCCTTTTACTACTACTTATGTGTTAATATCATATATTCACTAGAGTGTAGTTTCCTTATTTGTTGATTTGGGCCTGAAATCTCTTTTTATTGTTGTGCAAGGTACAAAATTTAATGATGGAGCACTATGATGAAGAAGAAGACACCATGAGCATACCACAAACTGATTGTAGTCTACACAACGACTATGATCAATGCCTAAGCACCAGCGAGTGTGACTATGCAGAAGAGTAATGGAATCAAGACTATTTGGAGACTGATTTTAGGGAAGAATCAGATGGAGAAAACCTTGAACCAGAACCACTAGACTATGACCAAGACTTGTCCGACGTAGATGATTCTGATGGATATGGGACATGGCATGAAGACTATTCAGAATATCATTTTGACAATGAAACAGAAGTTGAAGAACTCAAACCAGAGCCACCAGACTACTATTCCACTGACAGAAGCTGGCCAAAGAAAATTACACCTTGCCACTTCGTTGTGTCAAGCCGAGTGCCAACCTACACCACTCCAACTAGATCAAGGAATCAAACGAGCAAGGTATATATTTACAATTCCAAATCTCTAACCTTTTCAGGGTATAACAAGGACCCAGATGAATACCTCCGATGGGAAACCAACATGAAACAATGGCTGCGCTCAAACAACATCCCCAAAGAGGAGAAGCTTTCATATGCCGTCGATATGCTCGTTGGAGATGCCTACAATTGGTGGTTGAAGGAAAATGCACGGACCTTCTACAACAAACCAGTCCTTGATTGGGGAGACCTTAAGGCACGAATGTATAGGGAGTTTGTGAAAAAGCACCAAACACGCAGAAACATCACCACACAACCTATGCACCCAACAACATCAAGGAGTGAGATGTCTACACCAAACATGCAGCCCTTTCATAAGCCCAAGCTTGCCTACTGCTCTGAGAATAACAACGTGTTTTCAAACACCTTAGAAGGAAAAAAGGTAGCTAAGCCGATGGTCAAACCAAAAATTGACCAGCAAGTTCAAAAGCCTCAAGCCATAGCACACATGAAACCATCAAAGCCATTGCTTGGAATACACGTCAAGGAAACGCCAGGTAAGTCCTCTAACAATGTGAAAACAGATGAAATTATATGCTATAGATGTCAAGAAAGAGGACACTTTGCTAAGACATGCCCAACTAGACAACTAATAACAAGCTTACAAGTAGAACTCGAAAATGTTAAGCCTAAAAGTGTTAAGGCAATAAAGGAGCTTCAATTTGAAATTTCCAGTACTAGCATAATGCACTTGTCTTTGCCAAAAGTTGTTGAAACAGGTCTAACAAAGCAAGGATTCAACAAAGATCAAGAAGACCCACCTCCTACATTAAACCGATGTTCGGAATCAAGAGGAGACCATGGAGAACCCAACACCTTGGAGGCAAAGCAAAGCAACCAGCTGCAATGGAAAGGAGTAATTTCTTCCTTTCTTATCAGGGAGCAACCGCCAGATGCACTATGGCCACATCCGAACCATATAAGGGCCATAAACCGAGGTAATGCCCTAAACCCACAAGTAAATCATGGTATTAACTTGCCTTCTCTATCTGCAGGCCAAAATGTTTTGAGGGCAAAACATTTCGAAGAGGGAGGGTATGATGAGGTCATCGGCACAACCCCCGCCCAACTGCCCGGCCCGGCCGGCCCAAGGAACACAAAGGCGGCCAAATACGTGCAAAAGGATACATGGGTGTATCTTCATGAATCCAAGCTTAACCAAGAAGTGGCCAGCCAAGACCAAACCTGGCCTATAATCCTGACTCACAGAGGACACGCGGCGACATGCAGCTCACCCAAAACAAGGCCAGATCAAGTCATGCACCATACATCAAATTGGAGTTTTCAAAACTTACCATATTTGGAACTTTCCTTATATGAAAGTCTCCAAACGTTTCTTTGGAGACCAGGAGACTTTTTGGTACTTCTAGGAGCTCCCTTAAGCACTTCTAGAAGCTCAAACACGCCCTTGGACCAGACGGGTCCATCCGTGCCTTCAAATGAACCGATTGGAGCTGTTTATGGCAAGTGAGATGGTCAACTGGTTTAATCACTTGCAAACCAAAACATGGCGTCCAGGAGATATTATTAAGGCCCTACGGAAGCCCAAAATAAACCTACCATGCACCAGCCACCAGAGGATCAGGCGAATCCCTTTCCTCCACGACTTGCCATATATGGACCGTAGTGCACTTAATGTGTTCAGATTGCAATATCTCTATTCCTTGCAACTTGGGCACGTATTGAAAACTTTCCAAAGCATCCAGGATGTACCTAGACACCTTACATTCGCCCCAAAGCTCTCTAGATTCAAGCATATACACTTTCCTTGTTGGCCAAACTAGACATTAATGGCCAACAGCCATATATTTTAAATATATGATTTCCTTTTCTCCTTTTTAGGTTTAGGACCCTTGCTAGGAGCACTATATAAGCTCAGCACGACCTCATTTTAAAGATAGACCACCATTGAAATTAAATTTGAATACAAAGTATTTTCTTCAAAGCCTTGTCTTTGAGTCTTGTTCTTGTTCTTTAGAAATAAAGTGTGTGATTCACTTCCTTTCTATTGAAGCCACGGCCAGGTTAGTTTGAGAGATTCAAACACCCTTGGTTCACCTTTGATCGTGTGATTCGATCAAAACCCCCTTCTTTTAGTTCCCTTGCCCGCTTAAGCCAAGAGAGATTCTCGGTCTTGCGAGTCACGGCCGTATCGCTTGTGAGATTGATATTCAATCTTACATCACAAGAAGTCTAAGGTCGAGTTTCTCACTTAAACTTCTCCAAACAGCCCACGCGCATACATCCTTGAATCAAGGCTTGTATCATTTTGGTATAAGAGCTTAAAGCTCCTAAATCAGGTGTTTTCTATCCTTTAGCTTGTTTTGTTTTTAGTTCTTGCATTAGTTTTAGTCGCATTCAAGAAAAATAAAAAAAATAACATCAAACTCCAAACCGAGTGCATCTAGCCTTCTACATGTATCACTAGGGTTTAGATTCATTTTTGCATTACCATTCACGTTTTCCTTTTTGTTTAAATCATATTTCCTTTATTTTTAAGTTAAATTAAAAAGAAAAGAAAAACAAAATAGGAAAAATACCAATGGAATTCGAATTGGACAGCTAGCACAAGTTTTCAAGAAAGTTTTCTTTTTTTCAAATCTTCATATTTTTGAATTCCCAATTCTCAGATTTTTTCCTTTTTGCAAATTTTCGAATCCTTATAAAAAGAAAAGCCTCCTAATAATTTAGGAGCTTCCTAACTTGTCTTCTTTCTTTGTAGCACGCAATGGCAGAAGAAAATAGAGAACCAACCAAAGCCATGATGGCCATGTTCACCACTCTCCAAACACAACTCGCATCAATAGGCGAGAGGTTGGAGCGCGTGGAAAGACCGGTGAGGTTCCAGGCCATAAGGCACGTGAGAGCTGAGCAAGACCGTCCTGAGGGTCCTGAGCACCTTAGGACACGGCACAAACAGGAGGAACCCCAGCCAGATGGAGATGAGGACACACAACCTCATAACTATCACCATAGGCCGAGAGGACCTCCACGGCAACCAGAGGCAGATGATGATGGCTTTGAGCCATATGGTCTTCACCAGAGACCAATAATACCTCCTAGACATCATGAGGATGGAGATGAACACGCCTATAACCGGGTAACTCATCCTGATGTTAAGCTAACTCCTCCAAGTTTTGCAGGAAAAGTAGACCCCGAGGCTTTACTAGATTGGGAGAGAAGAATGGATCATATCTTTGATCATTACAACCAACCAGGGCCTAGGAGAGTCTCAATGGCAGTAGCACAACTCACGGACAATGCCCTCATCTGGTGGGATCGTGAGGTATCTGACAGAAGGAGGAAGAGAATGAGGCCCATAGACTCTTGGGTTGACATTAAAGACCTCATGCGACAAAGATTTGTTCCACCTTACTTTCATAGAGACTTGCAACGCCGTTTTCGTACTCTTAAGCAGGGTACTAGATCAGTAGAGGAGTACTATGAAGAGTTCGAGAAGCTAAGGAACAGATTGGAGCTCAATGATGATGAAGAAGCATTGATGGCACAATTCTTGGATGGACTCCAAGAAAGAATCAGCCGCAAGGTGGAAAGGCAAATCTACAATGACTTCAAAGACTTGTTCCACCTATCTGTCCAGGCTGAGCAGCACATCAAACGTAAGAGCCAAGACATCCGCAGCAAGCCTAAGACACCTTGGGTACCAAGCAACATGCCCAAGCCCGTAGAAAAAGGCAAGAGCATAGAGATCGAGTCAAGGTTCAAGAGCAAGCCTCCTGAACCCACCCGTGACCCTCTGGTCAGTCTGGTAAGTCTTATAACCCTCAAAAATCACGTGACATCAATTGTTTCAAGTGTAGGGGTCGTGGACACATCTCAAGGGAGTGCCCAAAAAACCGGGTCATGTTGATTACGGAGGCTGGAGAATATGAGTCCCAAGATGAAGAGGACTATGAACCAGAAGAGGAGTATGGTGACATTGAGTACCCTGATGTGGGGGAAGTGCTGGTCACTAGACGCATCCTCAGTGCAATGGTGAATCCTTCAGAGACCATTCAAAGGGAGAACATCTTCCACAGCCGTTGCACCATCAAGGGCAAGGTATGTAACCTCATCATAGATGGTGGTTCTTGCACTAACGTTGCTAGTATATATATGGTTGATAAGCTAGGTCTAGAGAAGACAAGGCATCCTCGACCATATAGACTGAGATGGCTGGATGACAAAGTGGAGCTCAAGATCCATGAGCAAGTCACTGTGCCATTCAGTGTGGGCAAGTACCAAGACCAAGTCGTGTGCGACGTGGTGCCCATGCAAGCTGGCCATCTTCTGCTAGGAAGACCATGGCAGTTTGACAAAGAGACCAGGCATGATGGCCGAACCAATCTCTACACTTTTGTGCATGACAAAAGAAAGGTCAGCTTGGCTCCTCTTACACCTGCCCAGGTACATGAGCTAGAACTCCAAATGAGTAAGGAAAAGAAACTTATCAAGTCTAATTTTCTTATTCAACCAAGCCATGTCCGGAGAGCTTTAGCCTCGAAGGATTTAATGTTACTAATGGTTTTAAAAGAAATGTTGAATGTAGAAAAAGAATAGGTAGAGCTACCTCCTGAAGTAGCAACTCTCCTCAACAAGTTCCAGGATGTATTTCCAGAGGAGATACCAGCAGGCTTGCCTCCTTTACGTGGCATAGAACACCAGATTGATCTAGTGCCCGGAGCAGCCCTGCCCAACCGGCCAGCCTACTGGATGAGTCCAGATGAGTCCAAATAGCTTGAGAAGCAAGTCAAGGAGCTCTTGGAGAAAGGCTATGTTTGAGAGAGCCTCAGTCCATGTGCCATACCAGTGCTACTAGTGCCCAAGAAGAATGGGACTTGGCGCATGTGCGTGGACTGCCGAGCAATCAACAACATCACAGTCAAGTACCGGCATCCAATACCACGGCTGGATGACATGCTAGATGAGCTGAGTGGAGCCACGGTCTTCTCCAAGATAGACCTCAAGAGTGGATACCACCAGGTCAGGATGAAAGATGGTGATGAATGGAAGACTACTTTCAAGACAAAGCAAGGGCTCTACGAGTGGACAGTCATGCCATTTGGCTTGACTAATGCCCCAAGCACCTTCATGCGCCTTATGCACCAAGTTCTTAGGGCGTACATCAGTAAGTTTGTAGTGGTTTACTTTAATGACATACTAGTTTAGAGTAAGTGCCTACGGGAACACCTCACACATCTTGAGATGGTACTTAAAACCCTTCGACAAGAAGAGCTTTATGCCAATCTCAAGAAGTGCATCTTTTGTACTGATAAACTTGTCTTTTTAGGTTTTGTTGTAAGTTCACAGGGCCTACAGGTTGATGAAAAGATGATTCGAGCCATACAAGAATGGCCAACACCAGGCAACATCAGCCAAGTAAGGAGCTTCCAAGGACTGGCCAGCTTCTATAGGAGATTCGTGCCCAACTTCAGCAGTATTGCCTCATCACTGACGGCAGCAGTGAAGAAGAACGTGGGATTCAGCTGGGGAGAAGCTCAGGAGAAGGCATTCCAGGCCTTGAAGGACAACCTTACACATGCACCAGTGCTAGTCCTGCCTGACTTCAACAAGACGTTTGAAGTGGAGTGTGATGCCTCTGGAATAGGCATAGGAGCAGTTCTAACCCAAGGAGGGAGACCACTGGCATACTTCAGTGAGAAGCTAGGTGGTGCCTCACTGAACTACCCCACTTATGACAAGGAGCTTTATGCCCATGTCCGAGCATTGGAGACTTGGCAGCATTACTTGCTGTCCAAGGAGTTTGTGATCCACACTGATCATGAGACTCTCAAACACCTCAGAGGGCAAACCAATCTCAAGATGAGACATGCCAGGTGGATGGAGTTCATAGAGACCTTCCCGTACATCACCAAGTACAAGAAGGGCAAAGATAATGTGGTAGCCGATGCACTATCAAGGAGGTTTGCCTTGATATCCACCACGGAGGCAAAGGCTTTACGGTTCGAGCACATCAAGGACCTATACAAGGATGATCCTGACTTTGCTGAGAGTTTCAAGGAGTGTGGCAGAGGGAGTCATGGCAAGTTCTACATCCATGAGTGGTTCTTGTTCCGAGAAAGAAGGTTGTGCATACCACAAGGATCATTAAGGTAGCTTATCATCCGAGAAGCTCATGGAGGAGGACTCATGGGCCACTTTGGTGTCGACAAGACTCTAGCAGTGGTCAAGGAGCACTTCTACTGGCCACACATCAAGAGGACAGTAGAAGCTCATTGTGCAAGATGCATCACTTGCAAGAAGGCAAAGTCCCGACTTTGTTCTAGGTCTGCCCAAGATCAACCACAAAGATGCAATCTTTGTAGTGGTGGACAGATTCTCCAGGATGGCACACTTCATTCCATGTGCCAATGTCAATGATGCCACTCAAACAGCTGAGCTGTTCATCAGGGAGATAGTACGGCTTCATGGAGTGCCAAGGACCATCGTATCAGACAGGGACACCAAGTTCTTCAGCCACTTCTGGAGGACCCTTTGGAGTAAGCTAGGCACGAAGCTACTCTTCTCTACACCTGCCATCCTCAAACCGATGGCCAAACTGAAGTTGTCAACAGGACACTATCAACTCTTCTCAGAACTACACTAGGGAAGAACCTAAAGACTTGGGTGGAGTGCCTGCCATTTATAGAGTTCGCTTTAACCGAGCCATGCACTCAGCAACCAAGAAGACACCATTTGAAGTAGTATACGGCTTCAACCCTCTCACCCCATTGGAGCAAACACCACCACCACCAGCTGAGATGACACACCTCAATGGAGCATCCAAGGCAGAGTTCATAAGGAGATTACACCAGGAGGTAGCAGAAAACTTGGAGAAGAGGACCGGACAGTACGTGACTCATGCCAACAAGGGAAGAAAGGAGATGATCTTTCAACCAGGTGATTGGGTGTGGCTACACCTACGGCAGGAGAGGTTCCCAAACCTAAGGAGTTCCAAGCTAGCACCAAGAGGAGATGGACCATTCAGAGTGCTCGAGAGGATCAACAACAACGCCTACCGGATCGAGCTCCCAGGTGAGTTTAATGTGTCCAATACATTCAATGTTACTGACTTAGCCCCTTTCCATGCAGATGAACCAGTTTTGAGGACAAAACCTACTGAAGAGGGAGGGGATGATGAGGAAATCAGGTCGTACATCCAGCCAGGAGACCAGACTGGCCGACCACGAAGCTTGCCCGAGACAGCCGGACCATCTGGCACGCCTGCCGGCCCAAGCAGTACCGCCGGACCCTCGACCACAAGGACCAAAGCAACCAGCATTGCCGGCGGAAAGGCCCAAGCTTCCGGCACACTTGGTGGCGACGTGGATGACACCGCCGGTCCCTCTGGTGATGCCACCAACTCCGGGATCAACTTGGCCGGTCCTGAAGGCATTCCGGCCAGTACCTCGCACAATCCAGCCGGTACAGCCGATCCAGCCGAGTACACGCACATTTCCACTTCTACACAAGAGGACTCGGACCAAATGAGCAACCAGCTCCAGGAAATGCACCTAGAGGAAGTATCTACACCAGTGGTGCCTCAAGGAGCAATGACAAGAAGCAAATCAAGGGCACTCTTCCACAAATTCAGCTTATGGGTCGACAAGCTCCTAGAGGAAGAGCAGCTAAGGACAATGGGCCAGAAGAGCAAATTAGAGTCCAAAGGCTTCTCAACAACACAAGGAACATCAGAGACTTGGGCTTTAGTGGCAAGAGAGGTCAGGGCCCAAAGATATTTAACCCTACTCCAAGTCGAAGACTAGGAGCAAGGCGCGTCCATGCCACAAGGACGATCACCTTCCATTTCTTGACCGTGAGGTGAGTTAAGGTAAGTTTACATTCGAATATATGCCTCTTTCTGTTTTACAGGGTAGGATCTAGTTGCATTACATTTTTGAGTCAAGAACATTTTAGGAATAGGTCCTTTTTCGGTTATACACTTTTGTATCTTTTTCCTTTTGTGCACTTTTGTAAACTTTCCTTTTCTTTATTTGTGTCGACCCTAGAAGGTCAAGCTGTCGAGCATATTAATAAGGCTCCTTCCAGCATTGTAGTTTGAAAACCTTTTTGCTAATTAATAAAGATCGAATTTTCTTTACAAGTTATTCTCTCAAAGAAGCTTGTGCGCTTAGAACCTAGTTGAGACCAGCCCTCCTAGCTCTAAGTTTGTGATTTATCACGAGGTTCATCACCCCTCGTGTGGTTCACTACACCCTTCCATCCTTTACCAACCAGAAAACCCCCATCCAGAAGCCTGAGGTTGAGTTTCTCACCTAATCTTCTACAAACAGCCCACGCGCATACATCCTTGAATCAAGGCTTGTATCAACTTGCAAGAAGGCAAAGTCCCGACTTTGTTCTAGGTCTGTCCAAGATCAACCACAAAGATGCAATCTTTGTAGTGGTGGACAGATTCTCCAGGATGGCACACTTCATTCCATGTGCCAATGTCAATGAGGACATCAGGTCGTACATCCAGCCAGGAGACCAGACTGGCCGACCAGGAAGCTTGCCCGAGACAGCAGGACCATCTGGCGCGCCTGCCGGACCAGACAGTACCGTCGGACCCTCGACCTATAGGACCAGACCGGTCAACATCGCCGGCGGAGAGGCCCAAGCTTCCGGCACACTTGGTGGGGACGTGAATGACACCGCCGTTCCCCCTGATGACACCGCCGATATGCCTCTTTCTGTTTTACAGGGTAGGATCTAGTTGCATTACATTTTTGAGTCAAGAACATTTTAGGAATAGGTCCTTTTTCGGTTATACACTTTTGTATCTTTTTCCTTTTGTGCACTTTTTTAAACTTTCCTTTTCTTTATTTGTGTCGACCCTAGAAGGTCAAGCTGTTGAGCATATTAATAAGGCTCCTTCCAGCATTGTATTTTGAAAACCTTTTTGCTAATTAATAAAGATCGAATTTTCTTTACAAGTTATTCTCTCAAAGAAGCTTGTGCGCTTAGAACCTAGTTGAGACCAGCCCTCCTAGCTCTAAGTGTGTGATTTATCACGAGGTTCATCACCCCTCGTGTGGTTCACTACACCCTTCCATCCTTTACCAACCAGAAAACCCCCATCCAGAAGCCTGAGGTTGAGTTTCTCACCTAATCTTCTACAAACAGCCCACGCGCATACATCCTTGAATCAAGGCTTGTATCAACTTGCAAGAAGGCAAAGTCCCGACTTTGTTCTAGGTCTGTCCAAGATCAACCACAAAGATGCAATCTTTGTAGTGGTGGACAGATTCTCCAGGATGGCACACTTCATTCCATGTGCCAATGTCAATGATGCCACTCAAACAGCTGAGCTGTTCATCAGGGAGATAGTACGGCTTCATGGAGTGCCAAGGACCATCGTATCAGACAGGGACACCAAGTTCCTCAGCCACTTCTGGAGGACCCTTTGGAGTAAGCTAGGCACGAAGCTACTCTTCTCTACACCTGCCATCCTCAAACCGATGGCCAAACTGAAGTTGTCAACAGGACACTATCAACTCTTCTCAGAACTACACTAGGGAAGAACCTAAAGACTTGGGTGGAGTGCCTGCCATTTATAGAGTTCGCTTTAACCGAGCCATGCACTCAGCAACCAAGAAGACACCATTTGAAGTAGTATACGGCTTCAACCCTCTCACCCCATTGGAGCAAACACCACCACCACCAGCTGAGATGACACACCTCAATGGAGCATCCAAGGCAGAGTTCATAAGGAGATTACACCAGGAGGTAGCAGAAAACTTGGAGAAGAGGACCGGACAGTACGTGACTCATGCCAACAAGGGAAGAAAGGAGATGATCTTTCAACCAGGTGATTGGGTGTGGCTACACCTACGGCAGGAGAGGTTCCCAAACCTAAGGAGTTCCAAGCTAGCACCAAGAGGAGATGGACCATTCAGAGTGCTCGAGAGGATCAACAACAACGCCTACCGGATTGAGCTCCCAGGTGAGTTTAATGTGTCCAATACATTCAATGTTACTGACTTAGCCCCTTTCCATGCAGATGAACCAGTTTTGAGGACAAAACCTACTGAAGAGGGAGGGGATGATGAGGAAATCAGGTCGTACATCCAGCCAGGAGACCAGACTGGCCGACCACGAAGCTTGCCACTGATCATGAGACTCTCAAACACCTCAGAGGGCAAACCAATCTCAAGATGAGACATGCCAGGTGGATGGAGTTCATAGAGACCTTCCCGTACATCACCAAGTACAAGAAGGGCAAAGATAATGTGGTAGCCGATGCACTATCAAGGAGGTTTGCCTTGATATCCACCACGGAGGCAAAGGCTTTACGGTTCGAGCACATCAAGGACCTATACAAGGATGATCCTGACTTTGCTGAGAGTTTCAAGGAGTGTGGCAGAGGGAGTCATGGCAAGTTCTACATCCATGAGTGGTTCTTGTTCCGAGAAAGAAGGTTGTGCATACCACAAGGATCATTAAGGTAGCTTATCATCCGAGAAGCTCATGGAGGAGGACTCATGGGCCACTTTGGTGTCGACAAGACTCTAGCAGTGGTCAAGGAGCACTTCTACTGGCCACACATCAAGAGGACAGTAGAAGCTCATTGTGCAAGATGCATCACTTGCAAGAAGGCAAAGTCCCGACTTTGTTCTAGGTCTGCCCAAGATCAACCACAAAGATGGAATCTTTGTAGTGGTGGACAGATTCTCCAGGATGGCACACTTCATTCCATGTGCCAATGTCAATGAGGACATCAGGTCGTACATCCAGCCAGGAGACCAGACTGGCCGACCAGGAAGCTTGCCCGAGACAGCAGGACCATCTGGCGCGCCTGCCGGACCAGACAGTACCGTCGGACCCTCGACCTATAGGACCAGACCGGTCAACATTGCCGGCAGAGAGGCCCAAGCTTCTGGCACACTTGGTGGGGACGTGAATGACACCGCCGGTCCCTCTGATGACACCGCCGACTCCGGGATCAACTTGGCCGGTCCTGAAGTCATTCCGGCCAGTACCGCGCACAATCCAGCCGGTACAGCCGATCCAGCCGAGTACACGCGCATTTCAACTTCTACACAAGAGGACTCGGACCAAATGAGCTACCAGCTCCAGGACATGCACTTAGAGGAAGTATCTACACCAGTGGTACCTCCAGGAGCAATGACAAGAAGCAGATCAAGAGCACTCTTCCACAAATTCAGCTTATGGGTCGACAAGCTCCTAGAGGAAGAGCAGCTAAGGACAATGGGCCAGAAGAGAAAATTAGAGTCCAAAGGCTTCTCAACAACACAAGGAACATCAGAGACTTGGGCTTTAGTGGCAAGAGAGGTCAGGGCCCAAAGATATTTAACCCTACTCCAAGTCGAAGACTAGGAGCAAGGCGCGTCCATGCCACAAGGACGATCACCTTCCATTTCTTGACCGTGAGGTGAGTTAAGGTAAGTTTACATTCGAATATATGCCTCTTTCTGTTTTACAGGGTAGGATCTAGTTGCATTACATTTTTGAGTCAAGAACATTTTAGGAATAGGTCCTTTTTCGGTTATACAATTTTGTATCTTTTTCCTTTTGTGCACTTTTGTAAACTTTCCTTTTCTTTATTTGTGTCGACCCTAGAAGGTCAAGCTGTTGAGCATATTAATAAGGCTCCTTCCAGCATTGTATTTTGAAAACCTTTTTGCTAATTAATAAAGATCGAATTTTCTTTACAAGTTATTCTCTCAAAGAAGCTTGTGCGCTTAGAACCTAGTTGAGACCAGCCCTCCTAGCTCTAAGTTTGTGATTTATTACGAGGTTCATCACCCCTCGTGTGGTTCACTACACCCTTCCATCCTTTACCAACCAGAAAACCCCCATCCAGAAGCCTGAGGTTGAGTTTCTCACCTAATCTTCTACAAACAGCCCACGCGCATACATCCTTGAATCAAGGCTTGTATCAACTTGCAAGAAGGCAAAGTCCCGACTTTGTTCTAGGTCTGCCCAAGATCAACCACAAAGATGCAATCTTTGTAGTGGTGGACAGATTCTCCAGGATGGCACACTTCATTCCATGTGCCAATGTCAATGATGCCACTCAAACAGCTGAGCTGTTCATCAGGGAGATAGTACGGCTTCATGGAGTGCCAAGGACCATCGTATCAGACAGGGACACCAAGTTCCTCAGCCACTTCTGGAGGACCCTTTGGAGTAAGCTAGGCACGAAGCTACTCTTCTCTACACCTGCCATCCTCAAACCGATGGCCAAACTGAAGTTGTCAACAGGACACTATCAACTCTTCTCAGAACTACACTAGGGAAGAACCTAAAGACTTGGGTGGAGTGCCTGCCATTTATAGAGTTCGCTTTAACCGAGCCATGCACTCAGCAACCAAGAAGACACCATTTGAAGTAGTATACGGCTTCAACCCTCTCACCCCATTGGAGCAAACACCACCACCACCAGCTGAGATGACACACCTCAATGGAGCATCCAAGGCAGAGTTCATAAGGAGATTACACCAGGAGGTAGCAGAAAACTTGGAGAAGAGGACCGGACAGTACGTGACTCATGCCAACAAGGGAAGAAAGGAGATGATCTTTCAACCAGGTGATTGGGTGTGGCTACACCTACGGCAGGAGAGGTTCCCAAACCTAAGGAGTTCCAAGCTAGCACCAAGAGGAGATGGACCATTCAGAGTGCTCGAGAGGATCAACAACAACGCCTACCGGATCGAGCTCCCAGGTGAGTTTAATGTGTCCAATACATTCAATGTTACTGACTTAGCCCCTTTCCATGCAGATGAACCAGTTTTGAGGACAAAACCTACTGAAGAGGGAGGGGATGATGAGGAAATCAGGTCGTACATCCAGCCAGGAGACCAGACTGGCCGACCACGAAGCTTGCCCGAGACAGCCGGACCATCTGGCACGCCTGCCGGCCCAAGCAGTACCGCCGGACCCTCGACCACAAGGACCAAAGCAACCAGCATTGCCGGCGGAGATGCCCAAGCTTCCGGCACACTTGGTGGCGACGTGGATGACACCGCCGGTCCCTCTGGTGATGCCACCAACTCCGGGATCAACTTGGCCGGTCCTGAAGGCATTCCGGCCAGTACCTCGCACAATCCAGCCGGTACAGCCGATCCAGCCGAGTACACGCACATTTCCACTTCTACACAAGAGGACTCGGACCAAATGAGCAACCAGCTCCAGGAAATGCACCTAGAGGAAGTATCTACACCAGTGGTGCCTCAAGGAGCAATGACAAGAAGCATATCAAGGGCACTCTTCCACAAATTCAGCTTATGGGTCGACAAGCTCCTAGAGGAAGATCGACTAAGGACAATGGGCCAAAAATGCAAGGAAGAGTCCAATGGCTTCTCAACAACACAAGGGACATCAGACACTTGGGCTTTAGTTGCAAGAAAGGTCAGGGCCCAAAGATCATTAACCCTACTCCAAGTCGAAGACTAGGAGCGAGGCGCGTGCATGCCACAAGGACGGCCACCTTCCATTTCTTGGCCATGAGGTAAGTTAAGGTAAGTTTCAATTCGAATATATGCCTCTTTCTGTTTTGCAGGGTAGGATCTAGAATATTTACTTTTATTGAGTCAAAGACATTTTAGGAATATGTCCTTTTTGGATTCTACACTTTTGTATCTTTTCCATTTGTGCACTTTTGTAAGTTTTCATTTTCTTATTTGGGTCGACCCTAGAAGGTCAAGCTGTCGAGCATATTAATACGGATCCTTCCAGCATTGTAGTTTGGCAACCTTTTTGATATTAATAAATATAGAACTTTTTCCCCAACAAGTTTTCTCTCAAGAATCTTGTGCGCTTAGACTCTAGTTGAGACCAGCTCTCCTAGCTCTAAGTTTGTGATTTATCACGAGGTTCATCACCCCTCGTGTGGTTCACTTCACATTTCCATCGAATACCAACCCAAAAACCCCTATCCAAGAAGTCTAAGGTCGAGTTTCTCACCTAAACTTCTCCAAACAGCCCACGCGCATACATCCTTGAATCAAGGCTTGTATCAAGAGTCCTCTTCATCTTGGGACTCATATTCTCCAGCCTCCGTAATCAGCATGACCCCGTTGTTTGGGCACTCCCTTGAGATGTGTCCACGACCCCTACACTTGAAACAAGTGATGTCACGTGATCTTTGAGGGTTAGAAGACTTACTAGGCTCTCTCTGGTCACGGGTGGGTTTAGGAGACTTACTAGACTCGATCTCTATGCTCTTGCCTTTGTCTATGGGCTTGGGCATGCTGCTTGGTGCCCAAGGTGTCTTAGGCTTGCTGCGAATGTCTTGGCTCTTACGTTTGATGTGCTGCTCAGCCTGGACAGATAGGTGGAACAAGTCTTTGAAGTCATTGTAGATTTGCCTTTCCACCTTGCGGCTAATTGTTTCTTGGAGTCCACCCAAGAATTGTGCCATCAATGCTTCTACATCATCATTGAGCTCCAATCTGTTCCTTAGCTTCTCGAACTCTTCATAGTACTCCTCTACTGATCTGGTACCCTGCTTAAGAGTATGAAAACGACGTTGCAAGTCCCTATGAAAGTAAGGTGGAACAAACCTTTGTCGCATGACATCATTCATGTCGACCCATGAGTCTATGGGCCTCATCCTTTTCCTCCTTCTGTCAGATACCTCACGATCCCACCAGATGAGGGCATTGTCCGTGAGTTGTGCTACTGCCATTGAGACTCTCCTAGGTCCTGGTTGGTTGTAATGATCAAAGATATGATCCATTCTTCTCTCCCAATCTAGGTAAGCCTCGGGGTCTACTTTTCCTGCAAAACTTGGAGGAGTTAGCTTAACATCAGGATGAGTTACCCGGTTGTAGGCGTGTTCATCTCCATCCTCATGATGTCTAGGAGGCATCCTTGGTCTCTGGTGAAGACAATATGGCTCGAAGCCATCATCCTCTGCCTCTGGTTGCCGTGGAGGTCCTCTCGGACTATGGTGGTAGTTATGAGGTTGTGTGTCCTCATCTCCATCTTGTTGGGGCTCCTCCTGTTCGTGCCATGTCCTAAGGTGCTCAGGACCCTCAGGGCGGTCTTGCTCAGCTCTCACGTGCCTTATGGCCTGGAATCTCACAGGCCTCTCCACGCGCTCCAATCTCTCGCCTATGGATGCGAGTTGCGTTTGGAGGGTGGTGAACATGGCCATCATGGCTTCGGTTGCTTCTCTATTTTCTTTTGCCATTGTGTGCTACAAAAAAAGAAGACAAGTTATGATACTCCTAAATTATTTGGAGGGTTTTCGTTTTATAAGGGATTCGAAAAAATGCAAAAAGGAAAGTTCTAAGGAATGGAAAATTCGAAAATATGGAGATTTGAATAAAAGGAAATTTTCTTGACAACTATTGCTAGCTGTCCAATTCGAAATCTTTTGGTATTTTTCCTATTTTCTTTTCTTTTCTTTTTCTTTTCTTTTAATTTAACTTAAAAATAATAGAAATATGATTCTAACAAAAAGGAAAGTCGAATATAGCAATGCAAGAATGATTCTAGAACCTGATGTCCTCATCGGATCACCTCCTTTCTTCCCTTGTTAGCATGCGTCACGTACGGCCCGGTCCTCTTCTCCAAGTTCTCTGCTACCTTCTGGTGTAACTTCCTGATGAGGACATCAGGTCGTACATCCAGCCAGAAGACCAGACTGGCCGACCAGGAAGCTTGCCCGAGACAGCCGGACCATCTGGCACGTATGCCGGACCAAGCAGTACCGCCGGACCCTCGACCAATAGGACCACACCGGTCAGCATTGCCGGCGGAGAGGCCCAAGCTTCCGGCACACTTGGTGGCGACGTGGATGACACCGCCGGTCCCCTTGGTTATGCCACCAACTCCGGGATCAACTTGGCCGGGTTATGCCACCAACTCCGGGATCAACTTGGCCGGTCCTGAAGGCATCCCGGCCAGTACCTCGCACATTCCAGCCGGTACAGCCGGTACAGCCGATCCAACCGAGTGCACGAGCAATTCAACTTCCACACAAGGAAACTCGGACCAGATAAGCTACCAGCTTCAGGACATGCATCTAGAGGAAGTATCCACACCAGTAGTGCCACCAGGAGCAATGACAAGGAGTAGATCAAGAGCACTCTTCCACAAGTTCAGCTTATGGGTGGACAAGCTCCTAGAGGAAGATCGACTAAGGACAATGGGCCAGAAGTACAAAGAAGTGTCTAAAGGCTTCTCAACAATGCAAGTAACTTCAGAGACTTGGGCTTTAGTGGCAAGAGAGGTCAGGGTCCAAAGATTCTTAACCCTACTCCAAGTCGAAGACTAGGAGCAATGCGCGTGCATGCCACAAGGACAGCCACCTTCCATTTCTTGGCCGTGAGGTAAGTAAGGTAAGTTTCAATTCGAATATATGCCTCTTTCTGTTTTGCAGGGTAGGATCTAGATTCTTTACATTTTTGAGTCAAGAACATTTTAGGAATAGGTCCTTTTTCGGTTATACACTTTTGTATCTTTTCCATTTGTGCACTTTTGTAAACTTTCCTTTTCTTTATTTGAGTCGACCCTAGAAGGTCAAGCTGTCAAACATATTAATAAGGCTCCTTCCAGCATTGTAGTTCAACAACCTTTTTCCTAATTAATAAAGATCGAATTTTCTTACAAGTTTTCTCTCTAAGAATCTTGTGCGCTTAGAACCTAGTTGAGACCAGCCCTCCTAGCTATAAGTTTGTGATTTATCACGAGGTTCATCACCCCTCGTGTGGTTCACTTCACCCTTCCATCAAATACCAACCCAAAAACCCCTATCCAAGAAGTCTAAGGTTGAGTTTCTCACCTAACCTTCTCCAAACAGCCCACGCGCATATAAACCTTTTGGTTGCCGTGGAGGTCCTCTCGGCCTAGAGGGATAGCCGTGAGGTGATGTGTCCTCATCTCCATCCGGCTAGGGCTCCTCCTGTTCGTGCCGTGTCCTAGGGTGTTCAAGGCCCTCAGCATGGTCTTGCTCAACCCTCACGTGCCTTATGACCTGGAATCTCACCGGCCTCTCCACGTGCTCCAACCTCTTGCCGATTGATGCGAGTTGTGTTTGGAGGGTGGTGAACATGGCCATCATGGCTTCGGTTGCGTCCTGATTTCCTTATGCCATTGTGTGCTACAAGAAGAAAGAAACAAGTTATTTTGCTCCTAAAATTCGATTAGGAGGGTTTTCTTTTATAGGAAAAGTTGTAACTAGATAAAAAGGAAAAGCTTGAAAAAAATGGAAAAAGTAAAAAGGAAACTTCCTAGTAATTAATGCGAAATAATGCTAGTTGTTTTTGGTCGATTTCTCTTTTGGTATTTTTCTATTTTTTTTGTTTTGCTTTTTAATTTAACTTAATGATAATGGAAATATGCTTAAATAGGAAAGGAAAAACGAATTGAAATGCAAAGAAAACTGCCAATTTGCGACTGCAATTTGCGACTACATACGAAGAAGTAGTCGCAAAGTGGTCGCCAAAGTGTGACCAATACCTATAGTCGCCTATTGGTCACAATACGCAACCAATTAGAGACTGAAATGCGACTCCGTTGCGACTGACCTATGTAGTCGCTAATCAGTCACTATTCAGCGACTGATTAGCGACTACATATGGAAAATAACTTGGTAGTCGCATATTGGTCGCTAAAAATGCGACAAATTTGTGACTACATGCTGTAGTGGCTCTTCAGTCACAAAGTGGTGGCAAAATGCCACAATAAAAACATGTGCGCGTTAGGTATAACGACATTTAAGCAGCTACACTATTGTAGTCAAAACGTAGTGGCAAATCAGTGGCAAAGTAGTGGCAAAGTAGTGGCAAAATGTTGTATATATATGCACCATCCCATTCTTTCATTTGTAGAATCAAAGAAAAAAAAATTCTTAAAACATGTGGAGAAATTATAATAATTCGAGAGATCGGATGTACAGAAGGATTGATAATGAAACAAGAAATATATCGGCGGAATTTTCACAAGGCATGGATCAATTCATGAATTTTGCAAGTAGTCAACCAATAGCTCAAAGTAGCGGAGGTAAGTTTTTATTTCCTTGTATTAATTGCAAAAATGATAAATTTATTCCGGGATGGAAAATATGGAGTCATCTATATAGTCGAGGATTTATGCTAAATTATTATATTTGTTATAAACATGGAGAAGAGGTGAATGTTCAGTTAGGGATGAGTACTATTCGGGGTGATGTCCAAAGAAATCAGGGAGGCACGCATGGTTGTAGTAGTGATGAAACAGTTGGTACATCCGATAATAGATATGTTGAAATGGTGACAGATGCATTTCGTGAGACAACGACTGATGATCATCAGTACTATAATCAGAACGAAGAATAATATAATTATAATGAAGAAGAACGACCTAATGAAGAAGCACAAAAATTTTACAACATGTTAGAAGCTGCGAAAAATCCATTGTATGATGGTTGTCATGAATGGCACTAACATTTATCTTTAGCTGCTCGGTTCATGAACATCAAGTCTGATTTTAATTTACCAGAAAAATGTATGGATTCTTGGGCGGAGCTATTTACAGAATATTTGCCCGAGGAGAATCAGGCAACGGGTTCATATTATGAAACCGAAAAATTGATGCGAAATTTAGGCCTCTTGTTTTATACAATTGACGTGTGTGTTCATAATTGTATGCCAAGCGAGGGTAGGACGAGAATACCTTTCATTTGTATGTGGTATTTACCTATAGGTGATAGACTTAAAAGAATGTATCAAAGTGAGAAAACCGTAGAGGCAATGGGGTGGCACGCAGAGCATGAAGCAGAAGATGGAGAAATGAGTCATCCATCTGATGCTGCAGAGTGGAAATTTTTTCAATATCTACATCCTAGATTTGCTGCTGAATCTTGAAACGTTTATCTTCGCTTATGTACTGATGGGTTCAATCCATTTGGGATGTCTCGTAATCATTCATTATGGCTAGTGATTATCACTCCATATAACTTGCCACCGGAGATGTGTATGAAGAAAGAGTATTTGTTTCTAACAATTCTGAATTCGAGGCCAAATCATCCGCGTGCTAGTCTGGATATATTCCTCCGACCTTTGATTGATGAGTTGAAAGAATTATGGTCTATGGGAGTTGATGCATACGATGTATCGTTGAACCAAAATTTCAATCTAAAAGTCGTGTTACTATGGACGATAAGCGATTTTCCTGCTTATAGAATGTTGTCAGGATGGACAATGCATGGAAGACTGGCTTGTCCAATTTGTATGGATGTTACGAAGGCATTTCAATTACCAAATGGGAGAAAGACGTGTTGGTTTGATTTTCATAGAAGGTTTCTTTCTAATGGTCACCCGTTACGGAAAAATAAAACAATTTTTTTAAAACAGAAGCATGCTTTGAATGACTATCCTCCACAATCATTGACAGGCGAACAAGTTTTATACGAGCGAATAAAAACTATCAATCCTCTAAGAACATCTGACTGTGGAGGAAACGATCATGAAAGTAGATAAGAAGGTTACGGCAGCTGGCATAATTAGCACAAAGAAAGTATATTTTGGGAGTTGTCGTACTGGACGGATCTTAACCTTCGACATATTCTTGATGTGATGCATATAGAGAAGAATTTCTTCGATAACATCATTAATACTGTTATGAATGTGAAAGAGAAATCAAAAGATACAGTTAAGTCAATGTTGGATATTGCTAAGTTTTTCTCTCAAAAATAGTTGCACGTGGATGGTCGGGAATGCTCCATTCCCTATATTTTGATTAACCCAAAAAGCAAAAGAACGGTTATTGGAATGTATCAAAAATGATGTCAAATTTCCGGACGGTTATGCGGCAGATTTAGCAAATTGTGTGGATATGGATGGACTAAAGTTCTCGGGCATGAAAAGCCATGACTACCATGTTTTTATGGAAAGACTTCTCCCTTTTATATTTGCAGAACTTTACCACGGAACGTTCATCTAGCATTAACAGGTAAATATAGTAATAAATATATTTTTATTGGAAGTACATAATTAAATTAATAATAATTGCATGTACTAATTAATTGTCGATGATAATTAATTTATATACGGATTGGAGGATTTTCCGTGATTTATGCTCCAGATCATTACAACAAAATTGTGTCCGAATTCTGAAGGAAAACATAGTCATAATTTTGTGCAATTTAGAAAAGATCTTTTTGCCTTCATTTTTCGACGTCATGGAGCATCTTCCTATACATCTATCATACAAAGCTGAACTGGGTGGACCTGTGCAATATAGGTGGATGTATCCATTTGAAAGGTTTTTTAAAAAACTAAAAAGCAAGGCGAAGAACAAACGATATGCTGCAAGGTCGATTGTTGAATCATATGTGAATGATGAGATATCTTACTTCTCGGAACATTACTTTGCTGTGCAGATACAGGTAACATAAATTAATTGTTATATTTATTAATTAATTGTTTTATTATATATGAATATAATGGCAAATTTTTGTGCTGATGTATCGTGTAATTAATATAATATATATATACAGGTCTACAAGATTCGATGAAGGTGACGTTCCTGTATACCCGGAGTACCGGATATATTTACGCACATTGGTTGTCCAAGTGGTAAATGTAAAGAAATATGACTCTCCGAAAAAGAATATAAATATGCACATGCATATGTTTTATGGAATTGTGAATATTATTGGCCACTAGAGACGTATATGAAAACAATTAATTGCATTTATTACATTTCAGTTCATTGTATTAAGCAATATATTAATTTTTGATATTTCTTTTTGTAGCATGTTTGAAGATCACATTCGATGTACGTATCCATATCTTTGGGAAGATGACATTTCATCGAAAAGAGAGGAAGAGTTCCACATATGGGTTAGGGATTATGTATGTTTCATCGAAAATACGAACCAATTATTCTCGGTACGTATTCGTTAATAATTAACAATATAATTAATTTTGTTAAAAATATATAACTAATTTATATTTCAATACTTATGATGTATCAGCCTCTCAAGTAGATCAAGTTTGTTTTATTCCCTATCCGCACACTAAATCATCATCAAAATAAACATGGCTCACTGTTTTGAAAGTTAATCCAAGATCTAACATTTTGGGGAAATACAAAAACAAAGACGAGATTGGCCTCTTGCAACAACAAAATGATGAAGAGGTAATGGTTGTTCAAGAGATAGAAGTAGATCGGTTGGTCGATAGAGTTAACCATACGGAAGAAATAGATTTCGATGTCGGAGATGCGGAACTAAAAGATGAATTTCAATGTAATATTTCATCTTCAGATGATAACAAGGACGAAGAAATGTAATAAATATAGTTATCGTTTTATGTATTTTGGACATATGATTCTTATATAATTCAATTTATTCCTAATAACCATAATTAAGGTTTTATGACACAAATTGTGACTGATTTGCCACCACTTTGCCACTGCATTGACAATGTGGTGGCATTTCAGTCACAAAAATTACACGTGGTCGCAAATGAGTCGCACTTTTTGCCACTTATTTGCGACCACATATGATAAATTCACATTTTCACTAAGTATTTTCCACATTTACAACTTGTATTTCCAAATTAATGTGACTACTAACCATTATAAATGACCACATATATAGAAAACTATATTTGTAATGATTTAATTTTTATAAAACATTTGAAATGTATATAAGAGATATAAGGTTAAGTAAAATTGTTAAGTATTTTAGGTAAATGATTTGAAAATTTGGTAAATTTAATTGTTTTCATAGTAATTGAAATTTGTATAACTTATAATCAAGTAATCAATCTTATATAATTCAATTTATTCACCAAAATGTAAAAATGTATGATTTAGGGTATTATTTGTGACTGATTTGCTACCACTTTGCCACTGCATTGGCAATGTGGTGGCATTTCAGTCACAAAAATTATGTGCGACCACATATGGTAAATTCACATTTTCACTAAGTATTTTCCATATTTAAAACTTGTATTTCCAAATTAATGTGACAACTAACCATTATAAGTGATCACATATATTAAAAACCATATTTGTAATGATTTCATTTTTAGAAAACATTTGAAATGTATATAAGCGATATAAGGTTAAGTAAATTTGTTAAGTGTTTTCATGGTAATTGAAATTTGTATAGCTTATAATTAATTAATCAATCTTATATAATTCAATGTATTCATCAAAATCTCAAAATATAGTGTTTAGGGTATTATTTGTGACTAATTTGCCACCAATTTGCCACTGCATTGACAATGTGGTGGCATTTCAGTCACAATTAATACATGTGGTCGCAAATCAGTCGCAAATTTGCGACTGATTTGCGACCACCAATTCATTCGTTGGGAGTTGAATTTTTGAAAACTTTCAAACTCCCACCACGTTTTTGGTTCCCCCCAAATTAATTGGTGGTCGCAAATCAGTCACAAATTTGCGACTGATTTGCGACTACATCATTAAATTCAAATTTTGCCACTGATTTGCGACCACATACGTTGTCGCAAAAAAATATATAAGTAGTCAAAGGTTTTCCCTCATTTTTCACACTTCAAACAAATCCTCTACTTCATATATCCTCTCTAAACATTCCAAACACTCTCCAATTTAAAAAATCCCATAGAAAAAATGGCAAGTACCGGTGGGTAGATGAGAGGTCCTGGAAGACGATCTATGTAAGAATATTGAGATTATAGAGGAGAAATGTGAAGAATTGAATCTGAAAAACTCAAAGAGAAGTATGAGAAAATGAGAAATGACTTAGACTTATGGAGAAGAATCTCCTAAGAGTATATTATACATTGAGTCTTTACAGCCCTTTTATAGAGGATTTACAATGTGAACACAAAAGAAAACGAATTCAAACTTGTGGATGAGTTTGAATAGAGGAGGAGCCTGTCAACAACCAATGAGAAGAGAGGAGACAGCATGGGCATGACTGTTTGGTGTGGTTGCCAAGACTGTGTGCAGCATGGGCATGACTGTTTGGTGTGGTTGCCAAGACTGTGTGCAGCATGGGCATGACTTTTCCACCTTGATTCTTCTCCCAAGGTAGCTATTTAACCATTTCAACCATGTGGTTAATAATAACCCATCCTTTTTCATTTCCCTTGTTATTCAAACTGAATTTTCGTGTTCACACTTGCCTTGTAGGTCAAGATAGGTCTTATTTGATTTTCCTATGTCAATACTCCCCTTCAAGCTAAAGACTTTGGAATCACCCTAAAGTCTTAAGCTTGGGAACCCAAGGCAACACCTCATTAAAAACCTTATTAAGGAAAACCACTTGGGACAAAACCTTAATAAGGGAAAAAGAGTGTGTTGCTCTTGGATTAGGAGACCTTTGATCATGGGTGTGATAAATCAACAAGCCCAAGTTTGCTAAAGATGTTCTTGCAAAATTTGAGACTTGCTGCCTTTGTGAAGATGTCAGCTAGTTGGTCTTCACTCCTTGTATAACATGGCAGAATGGTTCCATCTTGAACTTTCTCCCTAACCTTATGGCAGTCGATCTCTATGTGCTTGGTCCTCTCATGAAACACTGAGTTTGAAGCTATGTGAATGGCTGCCTGATTATCACAATGGAAGGTAATTGGCCCTGGTTGTGCAATACCAAAATCTTTCAAGAGTGCTTTGAGCCAAGTTACTTCATTTGTCAGCTTCCTCATAGCCCTATATTCTGCTTCAACACTAGAACATGATACCACCTTCTGCTTCTTAGTCTTCCAAGTGACTAAGTTCCCACCAACGAAGGTGCAATACCCAGTGGTTGATTTCCTATCCACCCTATCACCAGCCCCATCCGCATCACAATACCCGACAATCTCAGTGTTCCCATTCTTGCCCATCCATATACCTTGACCAGGAGATCCTTTGATGTATCTAAGGATCCTTTCTACCATGCTCCAATGATATACAGTAGGGTTTTGCATATGTTGACTTACTTGATTCACAGCAAAACACAAGTCTGGTCGTGTGAGGGTGAGGTAGATCAGCTTCCCAACTAGTCTCCTATACTGAGAAACATCCTTAAATAACTCATCAGCTTTCTCCCCTTTCCGTTGACCTTGTAGCCATCTTCAAGAGGAGTTTTGGCCGGTTTAGCCCCAAGCTTTCCCGTGTCTGTCAACAGATCAAGAGCATACTTTCTTTGGGATAGAAAGAGCCCTTCTTGAGACCGACACACTTCAATACCCAAGAAGTACTTCAACTCTCCAAGATCCTTGATGTCAAATCATCTGTTTAAGAAGGCCTTTGTGGACTGAATTCCTTCCTTATCATCTCCTGTGATGATAAGGTCATCCACATAAACCAAGACCGCCACGATTCCTTTGGAGTTTTGACGAGTGAACAAAGTATGATCTGAATGGGATTTCCTAAACCCATTATCAGTAAGTGTGGAGCTTAATTTGTGATACCAGGCCCTTGGTGACTGCTTCAACCCATATATTGCCTTCCTAAGTCTTAGAACCTGTCCCTCTTTGCAAAATCTTCAAGGCCTGGTGGTGGAGTCATATACACTTCCTCTTCAAGTTCTCCTTGTAGGAATGCGTTCTTGACATCCATTTGCCATAAGTCCCAAGTCAGATTCGTAGCTAGTGAAAGAACAACCCTTACAGGGTGTAGCTTAGCCACCGGTGCAAATGTATCAGTATAGTCCTCTCCATATGTCTGAGTGAAACCTCTTGCAACTAGACGTGCCTTGTACCTTTCTATGTCCCCATTGCTCTTATACTTGATGGTGAACACCCACTTGGAACTCACAGCCTTTTTGCCTTTGGGAAGTTCTTGTATATCCCATGTATGATTCCTTTCCATAGCTCCCTTCTCATCTCTTACTGCATCTAACCATTCTTTCTTGCTCTCAGCTTCTTCATAAGTCCTTGGAATCTGACTTTGTTCAATCTTTCCAAGGAATGCTTGATGACTAGATGGCAAGAGGTCAAGGGAACAAACAGTTTGTATGGGATGAGCCACGGCCTGGTTGTTGTAGAATACCCTAGTGTTCCTAAGTCTAGTACTCCTCCTTAAATGCTGAACAGGTGGTGCAGCCTCCTCTACAACCGTTTCCTCTTCCATTTGGTGAATAGGTTCCTCTATACCCACTTCCAAGTCGTCTTGTTCTTGATTTTGGGCCATAGCTTCTTCTTGGATTGGAGTTGGTTCTTGAGTTACCACCCCTTGTTCATTCTCTTGGGTATCTTGTGAACTACTTAAGGTTCTTGTTTCTTCGTGTCTTGAATCCTTTGTCAGATCATTTCCCAAATGATTCAAGAGAAACCTCAAACTCGTAGCCAAATCAGAAGGTGACCTTGAGAGATCCTTCAATCCTTTCCAATCTTTCTGATCATAATAGCTTTGTTCTTCTATGAACTTGACATCTCTAGACACATATGTCCTGTTGTTGCTCGGATCATAGCACTTATAACCCTTTTGTGTTGTCGAATATCCAAGGAACATACACTTGATGCTCTTTGCCTCCAACTTGTTTCTTAGATCACCTGGAACATACACAAAGCACACACACCCAAATACACGTAAATGATCAATGGAAGGTTTAGTTTTATTGAGTACCTCAAATGGGGATATATCTTGCAAGACTTTGGTTGGAATCCGATTGATGAGGTAGCAAGCAACCAAGACTGCATCTCCCAAAAACTTTTAGGAACATTGGTATGAAACATCATGGATCTTGCTACTTCCATTAAGTGTCGGTTCTTCCTTTCAGCAACTCCATTTTGTTGTGGTGTGTGTGGACAGCTAGTTTGATGTAGTATTCCATGTTTGTTTAGATGAGCTTTGAATCTTTGACTTGTGTATTCCCCTCCATTATCTGATCTTAACACTTTGATCTTGGCATTGAATTGATTAGTAACATAATTATGAAAGTTTATAAATGCCTCATAAACCCTATCTTTAGATGGAAGTAATGTAACCCATGTATATTTTGATTTCTCATCTATAAAGGTCACAAAGTATTTATTCCTATCTCTAGACATGTAAGGTGAGGTCCAAACATCGGAATGTACTAAATCAAAGCAATGCTCATAAATTGTAGACGATTTAGGGAAAACAACACGACAATGTTTGCCAATGATACAAGCCTCACAAACTGAGTGATCATAAGCGACATTAGGAATTATTAAGCTTAAAGCACGAGCATGAGGATGTCCTAATCTAGCATGCCATAAGACATCTTTATTAGCGAAAACACAGGATTTGAAAGCTAAGGAATCCAAATTGCTTGGAGGGTCTTCAAGAACATAGAGCTCATCTTGAGTTACACCACCTCCAAGTATCTTACCACTCTTAATATCCTGAAAGTAAACATTGTTAGGCCCAAATGTAACATTGCAATTGAGGTCTTTAGTAGCCTTTTGACAGAAACTAGATTAGACTTAAATTTAGGTACAAAGAATGCATTAGTTTCTTTGTCAAATAGTCTTAATTTTCCGGTTCCTTCAATTGGAATACCCTTACCATCAGCTATAGTTACTTGTCCTAGACACGGTTCAATGTTCTTTAACAACCTAGCATTGCTAATCATATGGTGAGAAGCACCTGAATCCACTACCAACTTATGATCTGGTTTATCAAGCGATTTATGGGAGTAGAGTGTGATACCGGAGAGTTTTGAGGCATAGGCCTTGATGAGATCCTTCAAGTCACTCTTCTTAACATACTCCATGGATACATTCATAGCTAGCTCCCCTCCTTGGTTGGATGAACTTGCCGGTTCAGTCGCAACCATTTGAGAGATGTTAGCCTTTGAATCCTTGAACCGGTTTGGCTTGAGATGAGGATGGAGTATCCAGCACTTGTCCTTGATGTGGCCATTCCTCTTACAATGCTCACACATCACACTCTTCCTATCCTCTTGCTTAAACACGCTTTTGTTGGCCATGACTAGTTCTCCTTTACCACCAAACAAACCAATGTTGCCTTGCTCCCTTTGAATCCGTGAGCACACCTCTTTGAAATCAGGGAGTTTTGGCTCTCTCAGGATGGACTTAATCACATCCTTAAAGGCTGGATTTAGGATGAGAAGGAGCCCAAATATCTTGTCTTGTTCCTTCCTTTCATTAAGCACCTTTGGATCCATAGAACTTGGTCTCAACATGTCAAGCTCGGACCATGTTGACTGGAACTTGCCCAGGAATTTTGTGAACTCCATATCCTCTTGGTGTAGATCATTGAGAGCCTTCTTAACCTCATACATACGGCTGAGGTTTAAAACATCCCCATACACCCTCTTGAGAGTGTCCCAAAGAGACTTGGCAGTTTCACAATGTGAATAAGCTTCAAGAATGGATGGGTCCAATGAATTTTGGAGGAATCCAAGGACTGATTGATCTTCTTGGAACCACCTAGCTTCTTCTTTTCTTGTTCCCTCATCCTTCTTCTCCTTTGGATCATCTATAGATGGAGTATTATCCTCCAAGATGTGATTCCAAAGTCCTTTGCCACAAATGGCTGTCTTGATGGTTCTTGACCATAATGTGTAGTTCAAGCCTTTGAGAACTACTGCTATCACCGTAGGTTTCAGGCTGGAACTAATTTGAACTGTATCCTCCATTGTTAGGCTTTGAAGAGCTCAAAGGAAGCAGCTTTTATGGTTGAATGAAACCGTGAGTTTTTAGTCTAAAGACTGAGAGATTTTGACAGAATTTTAGATTAGAAACTGAGAGATTTGAGTAGAAAAGATAAGAGAATGATCTTATTCTCTGATACCATGTAAGAATATTGAGATTATAGAGGAGAAATGTGAAGAATTGAATCTGAAAAACTCAAAGAGAAGTATGAGAAAATGAGAAATGACTTAGACTTATGGAGAAGAATCTCCTAAGAGTATATTATACATTGAGTCTTTACAGCCCTTTTATAGAGGATTTACAATGTGAACACAAAAGAAAATGAATTCAAACTTGTGGATGAGTTTGAATAGAGGAGGAGCCTGTCAACAACCAATGAGAAGAGAGGAGACAGCATGGGCATGACTGTTTGGTGTGGTTGCCAAGACTGTGTGCAGCATGGGCATGACTGTTTGGTGTGGTTGCCAAGACTGTGTGCAGCATGGGCATGACTTTTCCACCTTGATTCTTCTCCCAAGGTAGCTATTTAACCATTTCAACCATGTGGTTAATAATAACCCATCCTTTTTCATTTCCCTTGTTATTCAAACTGAATTTTCGTGCTCACACTTGCCTTGTAGGTCAAGATAGGTCTTATTTGATTTTCCTATGTCAATAATCTATCCCATCGTCTTCCGGCCGTGGATCCTCTTCGGCCTCCTCGAACCCCTCACCATCTGCTAATAGAGCGGCATCCCGCCTCCCTCCTCAATATACGTTTACCCCACATTCCGTTCTTGAAACCCAAACACCTTTACGGTTTCAGGAATCGGAAGAACATGAGGAGGAAGAAATTCCCGAGTGCAAAACGGGAATGGAGGAACAAACTATCACTCTTGATAGTTTGTTACAAACTCGGGGATGCGATCAATATTTGACAATGCTGTCTCCACTACCGGCACCAAATTCAATGTGGTAATGACCGTTTTAATTTTTTATTTTTTTTTATAAATAATGATTATAATTTTAATAATATATTAATATAAAATTAAAAATTTTGTGTGTACTGAAAATATTAGGTTTGACCGTGATAATGTGGATATTACTCGTCAAATTTCAAAAATTTTGAAAAAATAAATTTGATGGCCTATACTATAGTTGGACGATTGTACCTGATGAGAGGCAAGAAAAATATTTTATCGAGTTTGCGGTAAGTATTTTTTTTAATTTTTAATTTTATAATATTTAAATAAATATTAATATTATATACATTAATTTGAAGCAATCGTACACTTGGGATCTTGTGGTCACCGCGGTGGTACGAAAAGAGTTTGAGTCCGTCTGCGTAAGACTGATGAAAGGGATGATGAGCACGGTTCATACAACCGGCCAATGTCCCCGATAGATTTTCCCAAGTCTATACAAAATTATGACAGACTATAGGGGAACATAAACGTCTACCAAGAGTAGTAGCAAATCCTCTAATAACCGTAACTCCACTCGGGGTGGTCTTAGCCCACACAAACATTTGTTGGGCCAAAAATCCTACATCCAGGTCCAGTAGGAAATGGTAAGTAATTTTAGTTATTTAAATTTAATTAAAATTTTTATTATTATTTAATTAAAATTTATTTCAATATATGTGAAGGAACATAATTTGGGACGACCTGTCTCAATAGGTGAGGTCTTTATAAAGACTCACACTAGACCGAATGGTTCGTATGTAGATTTGAAAGCAAAAAAATATGTGAAGCATACGAACGTAACATCCAAGAGAAGATGGCGATCGTGGAGGTCGATTCAACAGAAACGTCTGATGGAACTTCCCGTCCAATTGAGCTGACTCAAGAAGAGAAGAATGAGATCTTCATTTAGGTAAAAAAAATTTTCAAATTTTTTTTGTTATTTCATATTTTTATAATTATTTTATTAATTAAATTTAATATTTCATTTTCGTTTTTGTTATTTTGTAATCTTCTATTGCGGATGACCGAAGCCACGGCTTCGGTAGCCTGAACCGCATACACTTGTCGGGTAGATGTAGTGGGGTGCAATCCACTTCCCCCGAGTACGTAATGCTTCAAGAAGAAAACGCGCTCATTGTACAACAAAACGCGTAGATTTTGGAAGCAAATCAGAAGATGCAAGAGCAGAATAGAGAAAACCAAAAGTAGATCTCCAATTTGGGGATGTTCTTCGGGTATTTTCAACGGACGGATCCCGCATTCGCCTCCTATATGCGGGATAACGTTTGCCCAACAGAACCGTTGACGGCTCTGACCCCGACCCCATTCTCGCCTTCGGATTTTCAATTTCCGCCGCCAGAAAATTAATTGTTATTTTGTTCTTTTGTAAATTAAATTGTAATTAATAAATATTATATTTTTAATTTTCAATTTCTTTGTATTTAATATTTTAATATTTATTATTATAATATTTATTATTAATTACTAAATAATATTAATAATAGTTAATGGTTTTAAAAAAACTTATTTATTAAAATATTCAGAAATAAAAATTTAAAAATATTATTAAAACATATTAATTTTGAAAATTAATTTTCAAAAATATTTTTAAAAATGTTATTATAAATTAAGTAACAATTAAATAATATTAATATTAAAACATAAATTATAAACTATTCTATTAATATTTATAATTACAAAATATTAATAATATTATTGAAATTAATTTTGAAAAATATTACTCAAATATTTATTAATAAAAATTAATTTAAAAATATTTTGAAATAATTTAAATATTTTGAAATTAAATTTTAAAAATATTATTATTTTTAATAATATTTTTTATTTTTATTTTTACTTTCAAAATATTAAAATTATTTCAAAATAATTTTTAATTATATATATATTTTTTAAATCTAATTACGTTGTAGTCGCAAATCATTCCCAAATCAGTCTCAATATTTTGGGACCGATTTGCGACTATAATTTTTTTTAATTCTTTTATAGTCAGTCGCACTTTTTGCCACTGATTTGCGACTCCGTGTTAACTGTGGTCGCAAATCAGTCAAAAAAATTTGTGACTGATTTGTAACTATGGATTTCGCAACCACATATGTAGTCGCAAAACATTGGCAAAATTTGTTATGGAAATTCAGTGGAAAAGTAGTCACAAAAATAGTCACCACCAATTGGTCGCAAATTAGTCGCAAAATGAACCACTATTACTGAGGTCGCAAATCAGTCGCAAATTTGTGACTGATTTGCGACTACATTTTTTGCGACTATGATTTTGCGACTACTTCACGTGGTCGCAAAGTAGTCGCTATTTCCAGTTTTGCGACCACTTCCGTGGTCGCAAAATGGATGTTTTCTTGTAGTATCTCCACGCGCTCCAACCTCTTGCCGATTGATGCGAGTTGTGTTTGGAGGGTTGTGAACATGGCCATCATGGCCTCGGTTGCGTCTTGATTTCCTTCAGTCATTGTGTGCTACAAGAAGAAAGAAACAAGTTATTCAGCTCCTAAAATTCGATTAGGAGGGATTTTTTTATAGGAAAATTTGTAACTAGATAAAAAGGAAAGGCTTGAAAAAAATGGAAAAAGTAAAAAGGAAACTTGCTAGTAATTAATGCGAAAAAGCTAGTTGTTTTTGGTCGATTTCTCTTTTGGTATTTTTCAATTTTTTTGTTTTGCTTTTTAATTTAACTTAATGATAATTGAAATATGCGTAAACAGAAAAGAAAAAACGAATTGCAATGCAAAGTATGATTCTAGAACCTAGTGATGCACGTATGAGCTAGATGCACTCGATTTGAATTTAGATGTTAATTTTTTTATTTTCTTTGAATGAAACTTAAACTAATGCAAGAACTGGAAATAAGACTAAGTAAAAGATAGAAACAACCTTGTTTTACGAGCTTTAAGCTCTGATACCAAAATGATACAAGCCTCGAATCAAGGTTGTACGCGTGTAGGCTATTTGGAGAAGATTAGGTGAGAAACTCGACCTTAGGCTTCTGGATGGGGGTTTTCTGTTTGGTAATGGATGGAAGGGTGAAGTGAACCACACGAGGGGTGATGAACCTCGTGATAAATCACAAACTTAGAATCTAGGAGGGGTGCTCTCGACTAGGGTTCTAAGCGCACAAGTCTCTTGAGAGAAAAACTTGTAGGAAGAAAATTCGATCTTTATTAATATCAGAAAAAGGTTGTTGAACTACAATGCTGAAGGAACCTTATTAATATGCTCGGCAGCTTGACCTTCTAGGGTCGACTCAATAAAGAAAAATGGAAAACTTACAAAAGTGCACAAAAGCAAAAATTACAAAAAGGCAATAACCGAAGAGGACTTCTACCTAAATTGTCTTTGACTCAAAAATGTAAACATTCTAAATCCTACCCTGCAAAACAGAAAAAGGCAAGTATATAATTTGAAAACTTACCATTCTTACCTATCGCCCAAGAAATGGAAGGTGGCCGACCTTGTGGCATGCACGCGCCTAGCTCCTAGTCGTCGACTTGGAGTAGGGTTATGAATCTTTGGGCACTGACCTCTCTTGCCACTAAAGCACAAGTCTCTAGAGTCCTTTGTATGGTTGAGAAGCCTTTGGACTCTTCTTTGCACTCTTGGCCTAATGCTCTTTGTCGATCCTCCTCTAGGAGCTTGTCGATCCACAAACTGAACTTGTGGAAGAGCGCCCCTGATCTGCTCCTTGTCATTGCTCCGGGTGGCACCACTTGTGTAGAAACTTCATCTAGAGTCATGTCTTGAAGCTGGTAGCTTATTTGATCCGAGTCTCTTTGTGTAGATGTTGAAATGGTGGTGCAATCGGCTGGATCGGCTAGACCGGCTGGACTGTGCGAGGTACTGGCCAAATTGTCTTCAGAGCCGGCCAGGTTGATTCTGGAGCCGGTGGCGTCACCAATTGGGCCGGGCGGTGTCATCCACGTCACCACCAGTTGGGCCGGAGGTTTGGGGCTCTCCGCCAGAAATGTTGGTCGGTCTGGCCCGGCTAGTCGAAGGCCCAGCAGTACCGCTTAGGCCGACAGACGGGCCAAATGGCCCGGCTATCTCGGGAAAGCTCCCTGGTCGGCCAATCTGGTCTCTTGGCTGGCCATACGATCTGATTCCCCCATCACATGGGTAGAGTTCCTGCCATTCATTGAGTTTGCCTACAATCGAGTAATGCACTCAGCCACTAGGAAGACCCCTTTTGAAGTTGTCAACGGCTTCAACCCCCAAACACCTTAAAAGCAAACACCACTGCCACCAGCATATATGGCGAACCTAAATGGAGAATCTAAGCCATAGTGCATCAAGAAGTTTCAACAGAAGGTCGCGGAAACCTAGAAAAGAGGATCGGGTAGTACGTGACTCATGCCAACAAGGGAAGAAAGGGGATTTCTCCACAGGTGATTGGGTGTGGCTACACCTTCGGGAAGAAAAATTCCCCAACCTAAGGAGTTCCAAGCTAGCCCCCAGAGGAGATGGACCATTCAAAATCCTGGAGAAGATCAACAACAATGCCTACCGACTTAAACTTCCAGGTGAGTTTAATGTGTCAAACACATTCAATGTGATTAATTTAGCTCCCTTCCTTGCAGATGAACCAACTTTGAGGAAAAAACCTACTGAAGGGGGAGGGGATGATGAGGAAACCAGATAATCTGGCCAGCCAGATTGTGAAAATGGCTGATCAGATCAAGAACAAGGCCTGCCCGAGACAGCCAGGCCAATAGACGAGTCTATCGGGCCAAGCGGTACCGCCGACCCGATGATCAATAGGGCCAGGCCGACAAACTTCGCCAGAAACGTGGCCAACACCGCCGGCTCGGATGGGGACACCGCCGGCTCACCTAACATTCCGGCTTGCTCCGATTGTATGTCGGCCAGCTCAACACGCTTCACAGCTGGCTCATGCGATCACACGGCCAGCTCATGCGATCACACGGCCAGCTCAAGCTCCACACAAGGAGACTTGGACCATATCATCAGCCAGATTTAGGGCATGGACCTAGGGGAAATTTCTCCACCAATGGTACCACCAGGAGCCATGACAAGAAGCAGAACAAGGGCACTCTTCCACAAGTTCAGCTTGTGGATGGAAAAGCAGAACAAGGGCACTCTTCCACAAGTTCAGAACAAGGCCACACAATTTATTAACCTACTCAAAGTTGAAGACTAGGCGTGTGCAACAAGGTCGGCCACTGATGGGGACATCAGGTCGTATGGCCGGCCAGGAGACCAGACTGGCCGACCAGGGAGCTTGCCCGAGACAGCCGGGCCATTTGGCACGTCTGCCGGCCCAAGCGGTACCACTGGACCCTCGACCAACAGGACCGGACCGATCAGCATTGCCGGCGAAGAGGCCCAAACGGCCGGCACAACTAGTGGCGACGTGGATGACACCGCCGGTCCCATTGGTGACGCCGCCAGCTCCGGGATCAACTTGGCCGGAGCATAAGACATTCCGGCCAGCACCTCGCACAGTCCAGCTGGTACAGCCGATCTAGCCGAGTACACGGGCATTTCAGCTTCTACACAAGGAGACTCGGACCAGATAAGCTACCAGCTTCAGGAAATGCATCAAAAGGAAGTCTCTACACCAGTGGTGCCACCAGGAGCAATGACAAGGAGCAGATCAAAAGCACTCTTCCACAAATTCAGCTTATGGGTCGACAAGCTTCTAGAGGATGATCGACAAAGGACAGTGGGCCAGAAGTGCAAAGAAGAGTCCAAAGGCTTCTCAACAATGCCAAGGACTTCAGAGACTTGGGCTTTAGTGGCAAGAGAGGTCAGGGCCCAAATATTCCTAACCCTACTCCAAGTCAAAGACTAGGAGCAAAGCGCGTGCATGCCACAAGGACGGCCACCTTTAATTTCTTGGCCGTGAGGTAAGAAAGATAAGTTTTCAATTCGAATATATGCCTATTTTTGTTTTCCAGGGTAGGATCTAGATTGTTTACATTTTTGAGTCAAAGAAATTTTAGGAATAGGTCCTTTTTCGGTTATGCACTTTTGTACATTTTGCATTTGTGCACTTTTGTAAACTTTCCTTTTCTTTCTTTGAGTCGACCCTAGAAGGTCAAGCTGTCGAGCATATTAATAAGGCTCCTTCCAGCATTGTAGTTCAACAACCTTTTTGGTATCAATAAAGTAGAACTTTCTTCCTACTAGCTTTCTCTCAGAAGAGACTTGTGCCCTTAGAACCTAGTTGAGACCAGCACTCCTAGCTCTAAGTTTGTGATTTATCACGAGGTTCATCAGCCCTCATGTGGTTCACTTCACCCTTCCATCAAATACCAACCCAAATACCCCTACCCAAAAAGTCTAAGGTCGAGTTTCTCACCTAACCTTCTACAAACAGCCCACACGCATATAAGCCTAGAATCGAGGCTTGTATCATTTTGGTATCAGAGCTTAAAGCTCTTAAACCAGGTTGTTTCTATCCTTTAGTTAGTTTTGTTTCTTGTTCTTGCATTAGTTTAAGTCGCATTCAAGAAAAATAAAAAAAATAACACCAAACTCCAAACCGAGTGCATATAGCTTCTACGTGTATCACTAGGGTTTAGATTCACTTTTGCTTTGCCATTCACGTTTTCCTTTTGTTCAAGTCATATTTCCATTATTTTTAGGTTAAATTAAAAAGAAAAGAAAAAGAAAATAGGAAAAATACCAAAAGAATTCGAATTGGACAGCTAGCAAAATTTGTAGGAAGTTTCCATTTTTTTTAACTTTCCTTTTTTCAGGTTTTTCCTTTTTCTCAACTTTTTCCTTATTGCAAATTCGAATTCCCCTATATACGAAAACCCTCCTAATCCACTTAGG
This sequence comes from Pugionium cornutum, assembly GCA_018901935.1. Taxonomy (NCBI): domain Eukaryota; kingdom Viridiplantae; phylum Streptophyta; class Magnoliopsida; order Brassicales; family Brassicaceae; genus Pugionium; species Pugionium cornutum. The sequence continues at coordinate 12,014,055 of CM032155.1, forward strand.
AGCAAAATAACTTGTGTTTCTTTCTTGTAGCACAATGGCAGAAGAGAATAGAGATGCAGCCGAGGCCATGATGGCCATGTCCACCACCTTCCAAACGCAACTCGCATCAATAGGCGAGAGGTTGGAGCGCATGGAGAGGCCTAGGAAAAGTAGACCCCGAGGCCTACCTAGATTGGGAGAGAAGGATGGATCACATCTTCGATCACTACAACCAACAAGGCCCTAGGAGAGTCTCCATGGCAGTAGCACAACTCACGGACAATGCCCTCATTTGGTGGGATCGTGAGGTGTCTGACCGAAGGAGGAAAAGATTGAGGCCCGTAGACTCATTGGTCGACATGAAAGACCTCATGAGACAAAGGTTTGTTCCACCATACTTTCATAGAGATTTGCAACGACGTTTTCGTACTCTTAAGCAGGGAACCAGATCAGTAGAGGAGTACTATGAAGAGTTTGAAAGACTAAGGAACAGGCTGGAACTCAATGACGATGAGAAAGCTTTGATGGCACAATTCTTGGATGGACTTCAAGAAAGAATCAGCCGCAAGGTGGAAAGGCAAATCTACAATGACTTCAAGGACTTGTTCCACCTATCTGTCCAGGCTGAGCAGCACATCAAACGTAAGAGCCAAGACATCCGCAGCAAGCCTAAGACGCCTTGGGCACCAAGCAACATTCCCAAGCCCATAGACAAAGGCAAAAGCATAGAGATCGAGTCAAGGTTCAAGAGCAAGCCTCCTGAGCCATCCCGTGACCAGAGAGAGCCTAGTAAGTCCTCTAACCCTCAAAGATCACGTGACATCACTTTTTTCAAGTGTAAGGGTCGTGGACACATCTCAAGGGAGTGCCCAAACAACCAGGTCATGCTGATTACGGAGGCTGGAGAGTATGAGTCCCAAGATGAAGAGGACTATGAACCAGAAGGAGAATACGGTGACATTGAGTACCCTGATGTGGGGGAAGTGCTGGTCACTAGACGCATTCTTAGTGCAATGGTGGATTCTTCAGAGACAATCCAGAGGGAGAACATCTTCCACAGCCGTTGCACCATCAAGGGCAAGGTATGTAACCTCATCATAGATGGTGGTGCTTGCACTAAGGTTGCTAGTGCATACATAGTTGATAAGCTAGGTCTAGAGAAGACAAGACATCCTCGACCATATAGATTGAGATGGCTCGATGAAAAAGTGGAGCTAAAGATCCACGAGGAAGTCACTGTACCATTCAGTGTGGGCAAGTACCAAGACCAAGTTGTGTGTGACGTGGTGCCCATGCAAGCTGGCCATCTTCTGCTAGGAAGGCCATGTCAGTTTGACAAAGAGACCAGACATGATGGCCGAACCAATCTCTACAGTTTTGTGTATGACAAAAGAAAGGTCAGCCTAGGTCCTCTTACACCTGCCCAGGTACACGAGCTACAACTCCAAATGAGTAAGGAAAAGAAATTTATCAAGTCTAATTTTCTTATTCAACCAAGCTATGTCCAGAGAGCTTTAGCCTCGAAGGATTTAATGCTACTAATGGTCTTCAAAGAAATTTTGAGTATAGAACAGGAACAGGTAGAGCTACCTCCTAAAGTAGCAACCCTCCTCAACAAGTTCCAGGATGTGTTCCCAGAGGAGATACCAGCAGGCTCGCCTCCTTTACATGGCATAGAGCACCAGATCGACCTAGTGCTTGGAGCAGCCCTGCCCAACCGACCAGCCTACCGGATGAGTTCAGAGGAGTCCAAGGAGCTTGAGAAGCAAGTCAAGGAGCTCCTGGAGAAAGGATATGTTCAAGAGAGCCTCAGTCCATGTGCTGTACCAGTGCTACTAGTGCCCAAGAAAGATGGGACTTGGCGAATGTGTGTGGACTGCCGAGCAATCAACAACATCACAGTCAAGTACCGGCATCCAATACCATGGCTGGATGACATGCTAGATGAGCTGAGTGGAGCCATGGTCTTCTCCAAGATAGACCTCAAGAGTGGATACCACCAGGTCAGGATGAAGGAAGGTGATGAATGGAAGACTGCTTTCAAGACAAAGCAAGGGCTCTACGAGTGGACAGTCATGCCATTCGGCTTGACTAATGCCCCAAGCACCTTCATGCGCCTTATGAACCAAGTTCTTGGAGCGTACATCAGTAAGTTCGTTGTAGTTTATTTCGATGACATATTAGTCTATAGTAAATGCTTAAGGGATCACCTCACACATCTTCAGTTGGTGGTTAAAACCCTTCGACAAGAAGAGCTTTATGCCAATCTCAAGAAGTGCATCTTTTGTACTGATAAACTTGTCTTTTTAGGTTTTGTTGTAAGTTCACAAGGCCTATATGATACAAGCCTTGATTCAAGGATGTATGAGCGTAGGCTGTTTGGAGAAGTTTAGGTGAGAAACTCGACCTTAGACTTCTTGGATAGGGGTTTTTGGGGTTGGTATTCGATGGAAAGGTGAAGTGAACCACACGAAGGGTGATGAACCTCGTGATAAATCACAAACTTAGAGCCAGGAGGGCTGGTGTCAACTAGATTCTAAGCGCACAAGATTCTTGAGAGAAAACTTGTTGGGGAAAAAGTTCTAGTTTTATTAATATCAAAAAGTTTGTCTAACTACAATGCTTGAAGGAGCCTTATTAATATGCTCGACAGCTTGACCTTCTAGGGTCGACCCAAATAAGAAAAGGAAAACTTACAAAAGCGCACAAAGGAAAAGATACAAAAGTGTATAATCGAAAAAAGGACCTATTCCTAAAATGTCTTTGACTCAATAAAGTAAATATTCTAGATCCTACCCTGCAAAACAGAAAGAGGCATATATTCGAATTGAAACTTACCTTAACTTACCTCATGGCCAAGAAATGGAAGGTGGCCGTCCTTGTGGCATGCACGCGCCTTGCTCCTAGTCTTCCACTTGGAGTAGGGTTATGAATCTTTGGGCCCTGACCTCTCTTGCCACTAAAGCCCAAGTCTCTGATGTCCCTTGGGTTGTTGAGAAGCCATTGGAATCTTCCTTGCATTTTTGGCCCATTGTCCTTAGTCGATCTTCCTCTAGGAGCTTGTCGACGCATAAGCTGAATTTGTGGAAGAGTGCCCTTGATCTGCTTCTTGTCATTGCTCCTTGAGGTACCACTGGTGTAGATACTTCCTCTCGGTGCATGTCCTGGAGCTGGTAGCTCATTCGGTCCGAGTCCTCTTGTGTAGAAGTGGAAATGCGCGTGTACTCGGCTGGATCGGCTGTACCGGCTGGATTGTGCGAGGTACTGGCCGGAATGCCTTCAGGACCGGCCAAGTTGATCCCGGAGTTGGCGGCATCACCAGAGGGACCGGCGGTGTCATCCACGTCGCCACCAAGTGTGCTGGAAGCTTGGGCCTCTCCGCCGGCAAGTGTGCTGGAAGCTTGGTCCTTGTGGTCGAGGGTCCGGCAGTACTGCTTGGGCCGGGAGGTGTGCCAGATGGTCCGGCTGTCTTTGGCAAGCTTCCTGGTCGGCCAGTCTGGTCTCCTGGCTGGATGTACGACCTGATGTCCTCATCATCCCCTCCCTCTTCAGTAGGTTTTGTCCTCAAAACTGGTTCATCTACATGGAAAGGGGCTAGGTCAGTAACATTGAACGTATTGGACACATTAAACTCACCTGGGAGCTCGATCCGGTAGGCGTTGTTGTTGATCCTCTCGAGCACTCTGAATGGTCCATCTCCTCTTGGTGCTAGCTTGGAACTCCTTAGGTTTGGGAACCTCTCCTGCCGTAGGTGTAGCCACACCCAATCGCCTGGTTGAAAGATCACCTCCTTTCTTCCCTTGTTGGCATGAGTCACGTACTGTCCGGTCCTCTTCTCCAAGTTTTCTGCTACCTTCTGGTGTAATCTCCTTATGAACTCTGCCTTGGATGCTCCGTTGAGGTTGGTCATCTCAGCTGGTGGTAGTGGTGTTTGCTCCAATGGGGTGAGAGGGTTGAAGCCGTATACCACTTCAAATGGTGTCTTCTTGGTTGCTGAGTGCACGGCTCGGTTGTAAGCGAACTCTATGAATGGCAGGCACTCCACCCAAGTCTTTAGGTTCTTCCCTAGTGTAGTTCTGAGAAGAGTTGATAGTGTCCTGTTGACAACTTCAGTTTGGCCATCGGTTTGAGGATGGCAGGTGGTAGAGAAGAGTAGCTTCGTGCCTAGCTTTCTCCAAAGGGTCCTCCAGAAATGGCTGAGGAACTTGGTGTCCCTGTCTGATACGATGGTCCTTGGCACTCCATGAAGCCGTACTATCTCCCTGAAGAACAGCTCAGCTGTTTGTGTGGCATCATTGACATTGGCACATGGGATGAAGTGTGCCATCTTGGAGAATCTGTCCACCACTACAAAGATTGCATCTTTGTGGTTGATCTTGGGCAGACCTAGAACAAAGTCCATTGAGATGTCCACCCATGGATGTCAGTGGGAGATACAACCCGTGAGGTTGCACTCGGGACTTTGCCTTCTTGCAAGTGATGCATCTTGCACAATGAGCTTCTACTGTCCTCTTGATGTGTGGCCAGTAGAAGTGCTCCTTGACCACTGCTAGAGTCTTGTCGACACCAAAGTGGCCCATGAGTCCTCCTCCATGAGCTTCTCGGATGATAAGCTCCCTTAATGATCCTTGTGGTATGCACAGCCTTCTTTCTCGGAACAAGAATCCCTCATGGATGTAGAACTTGCCATGACTCCCTGTGCCACACTCCTTGTAGCTCTCAGCAAAGTCAGGATCATCCTTGTATAGATCCTTGATGTGCTCGAATCCTAGGACCTTTGCCTCCATGGTTGATATCAAGGCAAACCTCCTTGATAGTGCATCGGCTACCACATTGTCTTTGCCCTTCTTGTACTTGATGATGTACGGGAAGGTCTCTATGAACTCCATCCACCTGGCATGTCTCCTCTTGAGATTGGTTTGCCCTCTGAGGTGTTTGAGAGTCTCGTGATCAGTGTGGATCACAAACTCCTTGGACAGCAAGTAATGCTGCCAAGTCTCCAATGCTCGGACAAGGGCATAGAGCTCCTTGTCATAAGTGGGGTAGTTCAGTGAGGCACCACCTAGCTTCTCACTGAAGTATGCCACTGGTCTCCCTCCTTGGGTTAGCACTGCTCCTATGCCTATTCCAGAGGCATCACACTCCACTTCAAACGTCTTGTTGAAGTCGGGCAGGACTAGCACTGGTGCATGTGTAAGGCTGTCCTTCAAGGCCTGGAATGCCTTCTCCTGAGCTTCTCCCAGCTGAATCCCACGTTCTTCTTCACTACTGCCGTCAATGGTGAGGCAATACTGCTGAAGTTGGGCACGAATCTCCTATAGAAGCTGGCCAGTCCGTGGAAGCTCCTTACTTGGCTGATGTTGCCTGGTGTTGGCCATTCTTGTATGGCTCGAATCTTCTTTTCATCAACCTGTAGGCCCTGTGAACTTACAACAAAACCTAAAAAGACAAGTTTATCAGTACAAAAGATGCACTTCTTGAGATTGGCATAAAGCTCTTCTTGTCGAAGGGTTTTAAGTACCATCTCAAGATGTGTGAGGTGTTCCGTAGGCACTTACTATAAACTAGTATGTCATCAAAGTAAACCACTACAAACTTACTGATGTACGCCCTAAGAACTTGGTTCATAAGGCGCATGAAGGTGCTTGGGGCATTAGTCAAGCCAAATGGCATGACTGTCCACTCGTAGAGCCCTTGCTTTGTCTTGAAAGCAGTCTTCCACTCATCACCTTCCTTCATTCTTACCTGGTGGTATCCACTTTTGAGGTCTATCTTGGAGAAGACCATGGCTCCACTCAGCTCATCTAGCATGTCATCCAGTCATGGTATTGGATGCCAGTACTTGACTGTGATGTTGTTGATTGCTTGGCAGTCCACGCACATGCGCCAAGTCCCATCCTTCTTGGGCACTAGTAGCACTGGTACGGCACATGGACTGAGGCTCTCTCGAACATATCCTTTCTCCAGGAGCTCCTTGACTTGCTTCTCAAGCTCCTTGGACTCCTCTGGACTCATCCGGTAGGCTGGCCGGTTGGGCAGGGCTGCTCCGGGAACTAGATCAATCTGGTGTTCTATGCCACGTAAAGGAGGCAAGCCTGCTGGTATCTCCTCTGGAAATACATCCTGGAACTTGTTGAGGAGAGTTGCTACTTCAGGAGGTAGCTCTACCTGTCCCTGTCCCTATACTCAAAACTTCTTTGAAGACCATTAGTAACATTAAATCCTTCGAGGCTAAAGCTCTCCGGACATGGCTTGGTTGAATAAGAAAATTAGACTTGATAAGTTTCTTTTCCTTACTCATTTGGAGTTGTAGCTCGTGTACCTGGGCAGGTGTAAGAGGACCTAGGCTGACCTTTCTTTTGTCATACACAAAACTGTAGAGATTGGTTCGGCCATCATGTCTGGTCTCTTTGTCAAACTGACATGGCCTTCCTAGCAGAAGATGGCCAGCTTGCATGGGCACCACGTCACACACAACTTGGTCTTGGTACTTGCCCACACTGAATGGTACAGTGACTTCCTCGTGGATCTTTAGCTCCACTTTTTCATCGAGCCATCTCAATCTATATGGTCGAGGATGTCTTGTCTTCTCTAGACCTAGCTTATCAACTATGTATGCACTAGCAACGTTAGTGCAAGAACCACCATCTATGATGAGGTTACATACCTTGCCCTTGATGGTGCAACGGCTGTGGAAGATGTTCTCCCTCTGGATTGTCTCTGAAGAATCCACCATTGCACTAAGAATGCGTCTAGTGACCAGCACTTCCCCCACATCAGGGTACTCAATGTCACCATACTCTCCTTCTGGTTCATAGTCCTCTTCATCTTGGGACTCATACTCTCCAGCCTCCGTAATCAGCATGACCTGGTTGTTTGGGCACTCCCTTGAGATGTGTCCACGACCCTTACACTTGAAAAAAGTGATGTCACGTGATCTTTGAGGGTTAGAGGACTTACTAGGCTCTCTCTGGTCACGGGATGGCTCAGGAGGCTTGCTCTTGAACCTTGACTCGATCTCTATGCTTTTGCCTTTGTCTATGGGCTTGGGAATGTTGCTTGGTGCCCAAGGCGTCTTAGGCTTGCTGCGGATGTCTTGGCTCTTACGTTTGATGTGCTGCTCAGCCTGGACAGATAGGTGGAACAAGTCCTTGAAGTCATTGTAGATTTGCCTTTCCACCTTGCGGCTGATTCTTTCTTGGAGTCCATCCAAGAATTGTGCCATCAATGCTTCTTCATCATCATTGAGCTCCAATCTCTTCCTTAGCTTCTCGAACTCTTCATAGTACTCCTCTACTGATCTGGTACCCTGCTTAAGAGTACGAAAACGACATTGCAAATCTCTATGAAAGTAAAGTGGAACAAACCTTTGTCGCATGAGGTCTTTCATGTCGACCCATGAGTCTACAGGCCTCATTCTCTTCCTCCTTCTGTCAGATACCTCACGATCCCACCAGATGAGGGCATTGTCCGTGAGTTGTGCTACTGCCATTGAGACTCTCCTAGGTCCTGGTTGGTTGTAGTGATCAAAGATATGATCCATTCTTCTTTCCCAATCTAGGTAAGCCTCGGGGTCTACTTTTCCTGCAAAACTAGGAGGAGTTAGCTTAACATCAGGATGATTTACCCGGTTGTAGGTGTGTTCATCTCCATCCTCATGATGTCTAGGAGGCATTCTTGGTCTCTGGTGAAGACCATATGGCTCAAAGCCATCATCTTCTACCTCTGGTTGCCGTAGAGGTCCTCTCGGCCTATGGTGATAGTTATGAGGTTGTGCGTCCTCATCTCCATCTGGCTGGGGTTCCTCTTGTTCGTGCCGTGTCCTAAGGTGCTCAGGACCCTCAGGACGGTCTAGCTCAGATCTCACGTGCCTTATGGTCTGGAATCTCACCGGCCTCTCCACGCGCTCCAACCTCTCGCCTATGGATGCGAATTGCGTTTGGAGTGTGGTGAACATGGCCATCATGGCTTCGGTTGCTTCTCTATTTTCTTCTCCCATTGTGTGCTACAAAGAAAGAAGACAAGTTAGGATGCTCTTAAATTATTAGGAGGGTTTTCTTTTTATAAGGATTCGAAAATTTTGCAAAAAGGAAAAAATCTGAGAATTGGAAATTCAAAGATATGAAGATTTGAAAAAAGGAAACTTTCTTGACAACTTGTGCTAGCTGTCCAATTCGAATTCTTTTAGTATCTTTTCTATTTTGTTTTTCTTTTCTTTTTAATTAAACTTAAAAATAAAGGAAATATGATTTAAACAAAAAGGAAAACGTGAATGGCAATGCAAAAGTGAATCTAAACCCTAGTGATACACGTAGAAGGCTAGATGCACTCGGTTTGGAGTTTGATGTTATTTTTTTGATTTTTCTTGAATGCGACTTAAACTAATGCAAGAACACAAAACAAAACTAACTAAAGGATAGAAACAACCTGGTTTAGGAGCTTTAAGCTCAGATACCAAAATGATACAAGCCTCGATTCAAGGCTTGGATGCGCGTGGGCTGTTTGTAGAAGATTAGGTGAGAAACTCAACCTTAGGCTTCTGGATGAGGGTTTTCTGGTTAGTAAAAGATGGAGGGGTGAAGTGAACCACACGAGGGGTGATGAACCTCGTGATAAATCACAAACTTAGAGCTAGGAGGGCTGATCTCTACTAGATTCTAAGCGCACAAGATTCTTGAGAGAAAACTTGTTGGGGAAAAAGTTCTATCTTTATTAATATCAAAAAGGTTGTTGAACTACAATGCTGTAAGGAGCCTGATTAATATGCTCGACAGCTTGACCTGCTAGGGTCGACCCAAATAAGAAAAGGAAAACTTACAAAAGTGCACAAAGGAAAAGATACAAAAGTGTATAATCGAAAAAGGACCAATTCCTAAAATGTCTTTCACTCAATAAAGTAAATATTCTAGATCCTACCCTGCAAAACAGAAAGAGGTATATATTCGAATTGAAACTTACCTTAACTTACCTCATGGCCAAGAAATGGAAGGTGGCCGTCCTTGTGGCATGCACGCGCCTTGCTCCTAGTCTTCAACTTGGAGTAGGGTTAAGAATCTTTGGGCCCTAACCTCTCTTGCCACTAAAGCCCAAGTCTCTGATGTCCCTTGTGTTGTTGAGAAGCCATTGGACTGTTCCTTGCATTTTTGGCCCATTGTCCTTAGTCGATCTTCCTCTAGGAGCTTGTCGACCCATAAGCTGAATTTGTGGAAGAGTGCCCTTGATCTGCTTCTTGTCATTGCTCCTTGAGGTACCACTGGTGTAGATACTTCCTCTAGGTGCATGTCCTGGAGCTGGTAGCTCATTTGGTCCAAGTCCTCTTGTGTAGAAGTGGAAATGCGCGTGTACTCGGCTCGATCGGCTGTACCGGCTGGATTGTGCGAGGTACTGGCCGGAATGCCTTCAGGGCCGGCCAAGTTGATCCCGGAGTTGGCGGCATCACCAGAGGGACCACGGTGTCATCCACGTCGCCACCAAGTGTGCCGGAAGCTTGGGCCTCTCCGCCGGCAATGCTGGTTGTTCTGGTCCTTGTGGTCGAGGGTCCGGCGGTACTGCTTGGGCCGGCAGGCGTGCCAGATGGTCCGGCTGTCTCGGGCAAGCTTCCTGGTCGGCCAGTCTGGTCTCCTGGCTGGATGTGCGACCTGATGTCCTCATCAGAGCCGGATGTCAGAATCAGAATGCGTGGAGACCAAGAGGTCCGGTACACCCTCAAAGACCTCTTAGAGCCATTGGATTGTTTGATGAGCCAAACATATATGGGCACAAAACTAAAATTCTCCCACCCCCTGTTGAAAACAACACCTTCGAGATCACGACGAGTTTGATAAATATGGTGAATGGTAGAAAGTTCCACAATATGCCAATAGAGGATCCCCTAGATTACTTGGACCAATTTGATGGGTTTTCTGAAACTGTCAAGATGAATGGGATTTCAGAAGATGCTTTGAAGCTAAGGTTGTTTCCTTTATCTTTGGAAGATAATACACAAAAGTGGGAGAAGATTTTGCCATACGATGCCATCACCTCATGTGATCAGTGCAGGAAGGTCTTTCTCGCCAAGTTCTTTTTAGCTTCAAGGTCAAGGACTGCGAGGTTAAGGAATGAGATCTCTAGTTTTGTGCAGCAAGGTTGATGAAGACACCAGATCATCTGGCCAGCCAGTAGATCTAAATGGCTGACCAGAAGGCCTGTCCGAGACAGCCAGGCCATTTGGCGCATCTGCCGGGCCAAGCGGTACCGCCGCCCCTACGATCAGCCGGGCTGGGCCAACCAACTTTGCCGGCGGAGAGGCCCAAACCTCTGGCCCAACTGGCGGAGACGTGACTAACACCACCGGCCCAGCTGGTGACCCTGCCAGCCCAACAATCGATCTGGCCAGCTCCGATTTCAACTCGGTCAGCTCTACACACAGCCCAACTGGCTTAAGCGATCACACGACCATTTCCACCTCTACACAAGAATATTCAGATCAAATCAGCTTCAAGATTCAATGCTTAAACCTAGATGAAGACTCTACACATGTGGTGCCATCAAAAGCCATCAAAAGGAGCAGAACAAGGGCACTCTTCCACAAGTTCAGCTTGTGGGTTGACAAGCTCCTAGAAGACCATCTCAAAGGACTCCAGAGACTTGGGTTCTCGTGGCAAAAGAGTAAGCATGTGTAACAAAGGTCGACCACCTTCCATTTCTTGTCCGAACGGTAAGTAGGTAAGTTTTCAATTATATATTTGCCTTTTTTATTTTTCAGGGTAGGAATTAGTAATTTTCTATTTATTATGTCAAGAACATTTAAGTAGATGTCCTTTTTTGGTTATTCCCTTTTATAATCTTTCCTTTATGAACTTTTTTTTCTTTCTTTTTGGGTCGACCCTAGAAGTTCAAAGCTGCTGAACATATTAATAACGCTCCTTTCAGGAATGTAGTTTGACAAGTTTTTGATTGTTCATAAAGAGAGCACTTTTTTTCTCTCAAAACTCTATCGTTTAGAACCCTAGTTGAGACCAGTCCTCCTAGCTTCTAAGTTGTAATTTATCAAGAGTTTTTCCATCCCTCATGTGGTTCACTTTACCACACAACCCAATTCCCACCAGAAAACTCCATTCCAGAAGTCTAAGGCCGAGTTTCTCGCCTAATCTTCTCCAACCAGCCCGCGAGTATTACATCCTTGATTCAAAGCTTGTATTATTTTGGTATCAGAGCTTAAGCTCCTAAAACCAGGTTATTTCTATCCTTTATTTGAGTCTTTATTCAGTTTCATGCATTAGTTTAGTTCCATTCAAAAAATTCAAAAAAATATCACCTAAAAATCATACCGAGTGCAACCTATCTCCTATGTGCATCACTAGGGTTTGGGATCATTCCTTTCATTGCATCTTTGTTTTTTCTTTTTGCTAAAGCATATTTACATTAATCTTAGGTTAGAAATCAAAAATTAAAAAGAAAAGTACCAAAAAACCAAAGAAAAAATCGGCCAAAAGAATATAGGAGATTTGCATCATTAATTGTTAGATTTGCATCATTAATTGTTTTCCTTGTGTTAGATTTTTCCTTTTTTCTACTTTTGCCTTTTTTTAAAATCTCTCCTACTATAAAAAACACTCTCCTAAACAATTCTTAGGAGGAACTAACCTTATGTTTCTTGTAGCAAGCGATGGCTGAATGAGGAAATCAAGATGCCACCGAGGCCATGTTGGCCATGTTCACCACACTCCAAACCCAACTCCAATCAATAGGTGAGAGGCTGGAGCATATGGAAATGCTGGTGACATTCCAGGCCATAAGGCACATGAGGGCTGCCCAAGACTCTGCTGAAGGTCCTGACCACCGAAGGACACGGCCATAACAGGATGAGCCCCACACGGATGAAGATGAGGGCCAATAGCCTCACGGCTATCACCCTAGGCCGAGAGGACCTCCACGCAACCAGAAGCAGAGGGCAATGGTTATAAGCCATATGGTCACCACCAGAGACCAAGAATGCCCCCTAGACATCACAAGGATGGAGATGACTATGCCTACAACTGGGGTAAACAATCATGATGTCAAACTAACACCTCCAAGTTTTGCAGGAAAAGTAGATCCCGAGTCCTATCTAGATTGGGAAAGGAGGATGGGTCAAATCTTTGACAACTACAACCAACCAGGCCCTAGGAGAGTCTCCATGGCAGTAGCACAACTCACGGATAATGCCCTCATCTGCTGGGATCATGAGGCTTCTGAAAGTAGGAGAAGGAGGTTGAGACCCGTAGACTCTGGGGTCGACATGAAGGATCTCATGAGACAAAGGTTTGTTCTACCTTATTTTCATAGGGATTTGCAACGCCATTTTCGTACCCTTAAACAGGGCACAAGATCAGTGGAGGATTACTATGAGGAGTTTAAGAGACTAAGGAATATGCTAGAGCTCAATGATCATGAAGAGGCATTGATGGCTCAATTCTTGGATGGATTGCAAGAAAGAATCAGCCGGAAAGTGGAGAGACAAATCTATAGTGATTCCAAGGAGTTCTTCCACCTTTCTGTCCAGCCTGAACAACACATCAAGAGTAAGAGCCAAGACATACACAACAGACCTAAGATGCCTTCGGCACCAAGCAATGGCACCAAGCCCGTAGACAAAGACAAAAGCATAGAGATAGAGTCAAGTTTCAAGAGCAAGTCTCCTGAACAAACCTGTGACCAAAGAGAGCCTAGTAAGTCTTCTAACCCTCGGAAATCATGTGATATCACTTATTTTAAGTGTAGGGGTCCCGGTCACATCTCAAGGGATTGCCCAAACAATTGGGTCATGCTAATCATGGAGGCTGGAGAATATGAGTCTCAAGATGAAGAGGATTATGAATCAGAAGCAGAATATGGAGACATAGAGTACCCTGATGTGGGAGAGGTACTGGTAACAAGACGCATCCTCAGTGCAATGGTAGATCCCTCCGAGACCATTCATAAGGAGAACATATTCCACAGCCGGTGCACCATCAAGGGCAAGGTATGTAACCTCATCATAGATGGTGGTTCTTGCACTAACGTGGGTAGTGCATATATGGTTGATAAGCTAGGTCTAGAGAAGAAAAAGCACCCCCGGCAATATCGATTGAGATGGCTAGATGAAAAGGTGGAGCTCAAGATCCATGAGCAAGTAACCGTGCAATTTAGTGTGGGCATATACCAAGACCAGGTAGAATGTGACGTGGTACCCATGCAAGCTGGCCATCTTCTTCTAGGAAAACCATGGCAATTCGACAAGGAGACAAGGCATGATGGCCGGACCAATTTATACAATTTTGTGCATGACAAGAGAAAGGTCAGCCTAGCCCCTCTCACTCCTGCCCAGGTACACGAGTTGCAACTACAAATGAGTAAGGAAAAGAAGCTCACGTCTGGAGAGATTCGGCCTCTAAAGACTTAATGTTACTAATGGTCTTTAAAGAAACTTTGAGTGTAGAAAAAGAACAGGTAGATCTATTCCATGAAGTAGCATCCCTCTTCAATAAGTTCCAGGATGTATTTCCTGAGGAGATACCAGCAGGCTTGCCTCCTCTACGCGGCATTGAGCACCAGATTGACCTCGTGCCCCGAGCAGCCTTGCCCAATCGACCAGCCTACTGGATGAGTCCAGAGGAGTACAAGGAGCTTGAGAAGCAAGTTAAGAAGCTCCTGGGGAAAGGCTATGTTTGAGAGAGCCTCAGTCCATGTGCCCTACCAATATTGCTAGTCCCCAAGAACGATGGGACTTGGCGGTTGTGCGTAGACTGCCAAGCCATCAACAACATCACAGTCAAGTACCGGCACCCTATACCACAGCTGGATGACATGCTGGATGAGCTGAGTGGATCCACGGTCTTCTCCAAGATAGACCTCAAGAGTGGATACCACCATGTCAGAATGAAAGAAGGTGATGAGTGGAAAATTGCTTTCAAGACAAAGCAAGCGATTTACGAGTGGACAATCATGCCATTTGACATGACTAATGCCCCAAGCACCTTCATGCGCCTTATGAACCAAGTTCTTAGGTTGTACATCAGTAAGTTTATAGTAATTTACTTTGATGATAAACTTGTCTGTAGTAAATGCCTTAGGGAACACATCACATATCTTGAGATGGTGCTTAAAACCCTTCGACAAGAAGAGCTTTATGTCTATCTCAAGAAGTACACCTTTTGTACTGAAAAGCTTGTTTTCTTTGGCTTTGTTGTGCATTTACAGGGATTACAGGTTGATGAGGAGAAAATTCGAGCCATACAAGAGTGGCCAACTTCAGCCAAGCAACATCAGCCAAGCAACATCAGCCAAGCAACATCAGCCAAGTAAGAAGCTTTCACGGCCTGGCCAGCTTCTACCGGAGATTTGTGTCCAATTTCAGCAGCAATGCCTCATCCTTGTTGGCAGTTGTGAAGAACAATGTGGGGTTTACCTAGAGAGAAGCCCAAGAGAAGGCATTCCATGCCTTGAAGGATAGCATCACTTATGCCCAGGTGTTAGTCCTACCCGATTTCAATGGAACATATGAAGTGGAGTGTGATGCCTCAGGCATAGGCATAGGCGCGGTTGTAACACAAGGAGGAAGGCCAGTGGCATACTTCAGTGAGAAGTTTGGTGGGGCCTCACTGAATTACCCCACCTATGACAAGGAGCTCTATGCCCTAGTCCGAGCCTTGGAGACTTGGAAACATTACTTGTTGTCCAAGAAGTTTGTGTTCCACACTGATCACGAGACTCTAAAACACGTTAGAGGGCAAACCAATCTCAAGAGAAGACATGCTAGGTGGATGGAGTTAACATAAACCTTCCCTGCCATCATCAAATATAAGAAGAGCAAGGATAATGTGGTAGCCAATGCGCTATCAAGGAGGTTTGCTTTGATCTCAACAATGGAAGCAAAGGTCTTAAGATTTGAGCAAATCAAGGACTTATATAAGGATGATCCTGGCTTTGGTGAGAGCTACGAGGAGTGTGGCACAGGGAGTCATAGCAAGTTCTACATCCATGATGCATTGTTGTTCCAGGAAAGAAGGCTGTGCACACCCCAAGGATCCCAACGAGTGCTTATCACCCGAGAAGCTCATGGAGGAGGTCTTATGGGCCACATTGGTGTTGACAAGACACTCACCGTGGTCAAGGAGCACTTATATTGGCCCAACATCAAGAGGTCAGTAGAAGCCCATTGTGCAAGGTGCATCACTTACAAGAAGGTAAAGTCCCGAGTGCACCCTCATGGGTTGTATCTCCCTCTGCCCATACCTACACATCCATGGGTAGACATCTCCATGGACTTTGTTCTAGGTCTGTTCAAGATCAACCGGACACTTCTGAAGGACCCTCTGGAGAAAGCTAGGCAAAAAGCTACTATTCTCTACCACGTGCCATCCTCAAACTGATGGCCAAACTGAAGTGGTCAACCGGACATTGTCAACACTTCTTAGGACCACACTTGGGAAGAACCTCAAGACATGGGTGGAGGGCCTGCCATTCATTAAGTGCGTACAACCGAGCAGTGCATTCAGCCACTAAGAACACCCCCTTTAAAGTGGTCTATGGATTCAATCCTCAAACGCCTTTGGAGCAAACACCACTGCCACCTACAGAAATGACAAACCTCAACGGGGCATGTAATGCAGAGTTCATCAAGACATTTCACCAGAAGGTAGCAGAGAACCTGGAGAAGAGGACCGGGCAGTACGTGACTCATGCCAACAGGGGGAGAAGGTAAATGATCTTCCCAACCAGGCGATTGGGTGTGGCTACAACTACGGCAAGAAATATTTCCAAACCTAAGGAGTTCCAAGCTGGACCCCAGAGGAGATGGACCATTCAGTGTCCTGGAGAGGATCAACAACAATGTCCTACCGACCTAAACTTCCAGGTGAGTTTAATGTGTCTAACACATTCAATGTGACTGATTTAGCTCATTTCCTTGCAAATGAACAAGTTTTGAGGTTAAAACCTACTGAAAGGGGAGGGGATGATGAGGACACCAGATCGTCTGGCTGGATAGAAGATCTAAATGGCTGACCAGAAGGCCTGCCCGAGATAGCCGATCAACTTAACATGTCCGCACTAAATAGTCTGTAACGTTTGATTTAGAATTCAAAATGACACGAATCCAATGCCCACATTAAGCTAGCTAAATTTTCTATGTTGTGACAAAAATTAACATTTAAATAGCTACGAAAAAGCCTCCAAGTAATCCAATGTATCCCAAACTGCATGATGTCATGCATTATGTTTCATTTGTAAGCTTTTACTCAAGCAGCACCAATAATCAATTTAGAATGACCAATTTAACTAGCCTATCAACTTGACATATCCGCACTAAATCGTCCGTAACTTTTGATATAGACTTCAGAATTACACAAGTCCAATGCCCACGTTAAGCTAGCTCAATATTCTATATTGTAATAACATTTGACAGTGAAAGAGCTGATAAAGCCCACAAGGAATCCAATGTATCCCAAACTGTGTGATGCCATGCATTATGTTTCGTTAATAGCCTTTACTCAAAGAGCGCCAATGATCAGTTTAGAATGATAATTTTAACTGGCTGATCAAGTTAACATGTACACACTAAATAGTATATAACGTTTGATTTAGAATTCAAAATAACACGAATCCAACGGCCACGTTAAGATAGCTAAATTTTCTATATTGTGACAAAATTTTACATTAAATAAGCTACCAAAAAAGCCTCCAAGTAATCCAATATATCCCAAACTGCCTGATGCCATGCATTATGCTTATTTATAAGTCTTTACTTATGGAGCACCACTGATCAGTTTAGAATGATCATTTAAACTTGCCGATCAACTTGACATGTACACACTAAATCGTTCATAACTTTTGATTTAGAGGTCAGAATGACATGAATCCAACGCTAACGTTAAGCTAACTAAATGGTTCATAACTTTTAATTTATAGGTCAGAATGACATGAATCCAACGCTAACGTTAAGCTAGCTCAATTTTCCATATTGTGACAACATTTGAGACTGAAAGAGGTACGAAAAAGCCTAGACGTAATCTAATGTATCCCAAACTGCGTGATGCCATGCATTATGCATCATTTGTAAGCCTTTACTCAAGGAGCTCAAATGATCAATTTAGAATAATCATTTTAACTAGCCAATCAACTTGACATGTCCGCACTAAATCGTTTGTAACTTTTGATTTAGAGTTCAGAATGACATGAATCCAATGCTCACGTCAATGTAGCTCCATTTTACATATTGTGAAAGTATTTGACACTCAAAGAGCTACGAAAATGCCTCCAAGTAATCAAATGTATCCCACACTATGTGATACATGCATTATGATTCATTTATAAGCCTTTACTCAAGGAGCACAAATGATCAGTTTAGAATGATCATTTTAACTAGCTGATCAACTTGACATGTCCGCACAAAATCATGTTTAACTTTTAATTTAAAGCTCATAATGACATGAGTCCAACGTCCACGTCAAGCTAGCTCAATTTTCCAAATTGTGAAAACATTTGAGACTGAAGAGCTACAAAAAAAGCCTCCAAGTATCAAATGAATCCCAAACTGCGTGATGCCATGCATTATGCTTCATTTATAAGCCTTTAATCAAGGAGCACCATATCTGTTTAGAATGATCATTTTTAACTGGCCGATCAACTTGATATGTCTGCACTAATAGTCCATAACTTTTGATTTAGAGTTCAAAATTTCAAAAATCCAATGCCTACATAAAGACAACTCAATTTTCAACATTGTGACAAAATTTAAGTCCGAAATAGCTATGGCAAAGCCTCCAAGTAATCGAATCTATCCTAAACTGCGTGATGCCATGCATTATACTTAATTTATAAGCCTTTGATCAAGGACAACCAATGATCAGTTTAGAATGATCATTTAACTAGCTGATCAACTTGACATGTCTGCACTAAATCGTCTTTAACTTTTAATTTCGAGCTCATAATGACATGAGTCCAAAGCCCACGTAGAGCTAGCTCAATTTTCCATATTGTGATAGCATTCAAGGCTGAAAGAGCTACGAAAAAGCCTCCAAGTCATCCAATGTATCCCAAACTGCGTGATGCCAGTCATTATGCTTCATTAATAAACGTTTATTCAAGGAGCACCAATGATAAGTTAAGAATGATCAATTTAACGGGACGATCAACCTGACATGCCCGCACTAAATCTATTGTAACTTTTGATTTAGAGTTCAAAATGACACGAATCCAATGCCCAAATTAAGCTAGCTCAATTTTCTATATTATTACAAAATTTTAGATCGAAGTAGCTATGACAAATCCTCCAAGTAATACAATCTGTCCCGAACTGCGTGACGCCATGCATTATGCTTCTTTATTGGCCTATACTCAAGAAGCACCAACGATCACTTTAGAATGACAATTTTAACTAGCTGATCGACTTACATGTCCGCACGAAAATCCTCTTTAACCTTTGATTAAGAGCTCAAAATGACATGAGTCCAATGCACACGTTAAGCTAGCTCAATTTTCCATATTGTGACAACATTTGAGACTAAAAGAGTTACAAAAAAGCCTCCAACTAATCCAATGTATCCCAAACTGCGTGAAGCCATGCATTATACTTCATTTATAAGGCTTTGCTCAAAGAGCACCAATTATCAGTTTAGAATGATCATTTTAACTGGCCGATCAACTTGACATGTTTGCAATAAATCATCCTAACTTTTGATTTACAGCTCAAAATGACACGAATCCAACACCCACTTTAAGCTAGCTTAATTTTCAATATTGTGACAAATATAACACCGAAATAGCTATGAAAAGCCTCCAAGTAATCCAATCTATTCCAAACTGCGTGATGCCATGCATTATGCTTCATTTATAAGCCTTTACTCAAGGAGCACCAATGATTAGTTTATAATGATCATTTTTACTAGCTGATAAACTTACATGTCCGCACTATATTTTCTTTAACTTTTGATTTACAGCTCAAAATAACATGAGTCCAATGCCCATGTTAAGCTAGCTCAATTTTTCCTATTCTGACAACATTTGAGACTGAAAAAGCTACGACATAGCTTCCAAGTAATCCAATGTATCCCAAATTGCGTGATGCAATGCATTATGCTTTGTTTGTAAGCTTTTACTCAAGGAGCACCAATGATCAGTTTAGAATGATCATTTTAATTGGCCGATCAACTTGACATGTATGCACTAAATCATTAGTAACTTTTGATTTAGAATTCAAAATGACACGAATCCAACGCTCATGTTAAGGTAGCTCAATTTTCTACATTGTGAAAAAATTTAAAACCAAAATATCTACGACAAAGCCTCCACGTATTCCAATAAATAAACTGCATGATGCCATGCGTTATGCTTCAATTATAAGCCTTTACTGAATGAGCACCAATGATTGGTCTAGAATGATCATTTTAACTGGCCGATCAACTTTATATATCCACACTAAATTGTCCGTAAGTTTTGATTTAGAATTCAAAATGACATGAATCCAACGCTCATGTTAAGGTAGCTCAATTTTCTACATGGTGAAAGAAATTTAAGTCCGAAATATCTACAACAAAGCCTCCAAGTTATCCAATCTAACCTGAACTGTGAGATTACATGCTTTATGCTTCATTTATAAGCCTATACTCTAGAAGCACCAATGATCAGTTTAGAATTATAATTTTAATTAGCTGATCAACTTGAAATGTCCACACTAAATCGTCTTTAACTTTTGATTTAGAGCTCAAAATAACATTAAACCAACACCACCGTTAAACTAGCTCAATTTTCTATATAGTGACAACATTTGAGACAGATAGAGCTATTACAAAGCCTCCAAGTAATACAATGTATCCCAAAGTGCGTGATGTCGTGCATTATGCTTCATTTATAAGCCTTTATACAAGGAGCACCAATGATCAGTTTAGAATGATCATTTTAACCGGCCGATAAACTTGACATGTTCGCAATAAATTGTCCATAACTTTTGATTTAAAGTTCGGAATGACACAAATCTAACACCCACGTTAAACTAGCTCAATTTTCTATATTGTGACAACATTTGAGACTGAAAGAGCTATTACAAAGCCTCAAACTAATCCAATCTATCCCAAACTGCGTGATGCCATGCGTTATGCTTCATTTATAAGCCTTTACTCAATGAGCATCAATTATCAGTTTAGAATGATCATTTTAACTAGCTGGTCCACTTGAGATGTGTGCACTAAATCGTTTTTAATTTTTGATTTAGAGTTTAAAATTACAAGAATCCAATGCCCATGATAAGCTTGATCAGTTTTCCATATTGTGACATCATTTGATACTGAAAGAGCTACTAAAAAGCCTCCAAGTAATCCAATGTATCCCAAATTGCACAAGGTCATGCATTATGCTTCATTTATAAGCCTTTACTCAAGGAGAAACAATGGTCAGTTTAAAATGATCATTTTAACTCGACGATCAACTTGACCTATCTGCACAAAATTGTCCGTAAGTTTTGATTTAGAAATCAGAATGACACGAATTTAACGCCCACATTAAGCTAGCTCAATTTTAAATAATGTGACAACATTTGCGATTGAAAGAGCTACTACAAAGCCTCCAAGTAATCTAATGTATCCCAAACTACGTGATCCCATGTAATATGCTTTTATTAGCCTTTACTCAAGGAGCACCCATGATCAATTTATAATGATCATTTTAATTTTCCGATCAACTTGAAAAGTCCGCACTTAATCATCCGTAAATTTTTATTTAGAGTTCATAATGACACGAATCCAATGCCTACGTTAAGCTAGCTTAATTTTCTATACTGTTACAAAATTTAACACCGAAATAGCTACGACAAAGCTTCCAAGTAATCTAATCTATCCCAAACTGCGTGATACCATGCATTATGCGTGATACCATGGATTTACTAAAGGAGCACCAATGATGCGTTTAGAATGATCTTTTTAACCAGCCAATAAACTTGACAAGTTCGCACTAAATTGTCCGTATCTTTTGATTTATAGTTCGGAATGACACAAATCAAACACCCACGTTAAGCTAGCGAATTTTTTATATTGTTACAACATTTGAGACTGAAAGAGCTATTACAAAGCCTCCCAAACTACGTGATGCCATGCGTTATGCTTCATTTATAAGCCTTTACTCTGTGAGCACCAATTATCATTTTAGATTGATTATTTTAACTAGCTGATCAACTTGAGATATCCGCACTAAATCGTCTTTAACTTTTGATTTAGAGCTCAGAATGACATGGTCAAACGCCAATGTTAACAATAAATTATAATAATAACTAAAAACAAAATTAAATTGAATGTACCTTTCATATTCCAAAACGTCATCGCAATTTGTCAAAATATACAAATGCAAGTGATTGTGTTCCCCCTCTGATAGATAACCCGAGGTACACGTTTCTAGGCTCATATACAAAACTAGGATAAACCTTTTGAAACTGTTTCCATGCTTCTGCATCCGAGGGATGCACAATTTCTCCATTCGAATTATGTTTTGCATGCCATCTCATAGGTTTTGCCGTGTGTTCAGATTGATATAACCTCTTTAACCTCTCTGTTAATGGCAAATACCACATCTATTTATGTGGAATAGGTACTCTACCGCTTGTCTCTTGAAATCAAGGTTTGTGACAAAATCGGTACTTCATGCGGTTTTTATCATTTCTCCAATAGATCATGCAGTTGTCAATACATACATCGATCATCTGATATGGCAATCCAAGACCAGATACAAGTTTTTGAACCTCGTAACATGAAGCAGGTGCAATATTATCTTCAGGTAATATATCTATAACAAAATCAGCTATCACATTCACACAATCTTCAGCCAAGTTGAAATATGTCTTTACGTCATCAACCTGCTTGCAGCAGATAAAGGCGATAATCCATCTCTACATCCTTTATACAAAGGCTGCTTGGATGCATCTAACATATCAAAAATATTTTGGGCTTCCAAGTTAGGTTCCTCTATTCTCCTAATATCTTCAATGTACGATTCTCTTTGTTCACGAAATGCATCATTCACCATCTGAACAGTACCTCCGTTTATATCAACTTCTGATGCTGGTTCCTCTACCCTAACATTAGTACTATCTATCCTTTTTGAAGTAGTACCATAATATTGCATCGTTTCATCAACTTCTCCATGTAAATACCAAATTTTGTAACCCGGCATAAATCCATTTCTATACAAATGATTACGTACTTCTCTAATGGAGATTAATCTATGATTTTGACATTTAATACATGGACAATACATTTTACCGTATTCCGATGTCATGCTATTCTTTGATGAAAATGCCATGAACTCTTCAACACCTTGCGCAAATTCATTAGTCAATTCCCCCGTTGTTGAATCATATCGAGGTTTATCCATCCACGATCGAAAATACTCATAAGAACCCGAAGAACACATTTTCTTAAAATGTTTTGTTCAGTTGAAATTGTGAAAGATCATATCTTATTTATAGTGAAAATTAGATATTATCACGAATTTTCAACTGATTATTACGAAATTTTAACAGATAATTACGAATTTTAAACAGATTATTCTTCAGAATATTCTCCTTTTCTGACGGAATTCCGACGGTTTCCAACCACAACCGGATAATCACATATTTTTAATAGATTTTACCTTTATCTCCCGATGGATTTCGGATGGTTTCCGACCACCGACGGATAAAAACAAAATTTTAATAGATTATTCTTATGTTTTCGATGGATTACCGACGGCATCTGACAATGGTTGGATACTTCCGACGGCTTTCCGACGAATGAGGCCGACGGATTCCCGATGGAGTGTAAAAACACAAATTCCATCGGGAAGTCCTCGGAATATTACCGACGGCCTAAGATACGTCGTTAATGTTCTGATGGTTTCAAGAGAATATCCCGACGATTACGCTTTCGTCGGAAATTCAACAATTTACCGTCAAGTTTTACCATCGATTTACCGATGGCCTTTCGAGCATCGGAAATTACCAATGGATCTCCGATGGTGGTAGTTCCCTCGGTAGTCCGTCGATAATCCATCGCAAAATCATCGGAAAAGTCCGACGGTTTTATTTCCGTCGGAAATGTTAATGTTTTCTTGTAGTGTTACGTGAAGGCTTTGTTGTAGCTCTTGGATTCTCAAATGTTGTCATAATATAGAAAATTGAGCTAGCTTGACGTGACCGTTGGATTCGTGTCATTCTGAACTCTAAACCAAAAATTATAAACGATTGAGGGCGGACATGGCAAGGTGATCGGCCAGTTAAAATCATCATTCTAAACTGTTCATTGGTGCTCCTTGAGTAAAGGCTTATAAATGAAGCATAATGCATGACATCACGCAGTTTGGGATACATTGGATTACTTGGAGGCTTTGTAGTAGCCCTTTCATTCTCAAATTTTGCCACAATCGGAAATATTGAGCTATCTTAACGTGGACATTGGACTCATGTACTTTTGAGCTCTAAACTAAAATTTAAACACGATTTGATGCGGACATGTCATGGTTATCAGCTTGTTAAAATGATCTTTCTAAATTGATCATTGGTGCTCCTTGAGTAAAGGCTTATAAATGAAGCATAATGTCTAGCATAACACAGTTTGTGATATATTCGATTACTTTGAGGCTTTTTCATTGCTTTGAGTTCTAAATCAAAAGTTACAGACGATTTAGTGCGGACATGTAAAGTTGATCGACGATTTAAAAAAATCATTTTAAACTGATCATTGGTGCTCCTTGAGTAAAGGGTTATAAATGAAGCATAATGCATGACATCACGCAGTTTGGGATACATTGGTTTACTTTGAGGTTTTTTAGCTCTTTCAGTCTCAAATATTCTCAAAATATGGAAAATTTATCTAGCTTAATGTGGGCGTAGGACTCATGGTATTTTGAGCTCTATATCAAAAGTTAAAGACAACTTAGTGCGGAAATATCAATTTGATCAGGTAGGTAAAATGATCATTCTAAACTGATATTTGGTGCTCCTTGAGTAAAGGCTTATAAATAAAGCATAATGCATGATATCACGCAGTTTTGAATAGATTGTATTACTTGGAAGCTTTGTCAATGCTATTTTGATCCTAAATTTTGTCACAATATAGAAGATTGAACTTGCTTAACGTGGGCGTTGGATTCGTGTCCTTTTGAACTCTAAATCAAAAGTTGCAGACGATTTAGTGTGGACATGGCAAGTTGATCGGCCAATTAAAATGATCATTCTAAACTGAACATTGGTCCTCCATGATTAAATGCTTATAAACAAAGTATAATGCATGGCATCACACAGTTTGGGATAGAATGGATTACTTGGAGGCCTTGTTGTAGCTATTTGGGTATTAAATTTTGTCAGAACAAAGAAAATTGAGCTAGCTTAACGTTGGCGTTGGATTCGTGTCATTTTGAACTCTAAATCAAAAGTTATGGACGATTTAGTGCGGACATGTTAAGTTGATCGGACAGTTAAAATGATCATTCTACACTGATCATTGGTTCTCATTGAGCAAATGTTTACAAATGAAGCATAATGCATGGCATCAAGCAGTTTGTGTTAGATTGGATTACTTGGAGGCTTTGTTAATGCTATTTTGGTCTTAAATTTTTTCACAATATAGAAAATTGAGCTAGCTTAACCTGAGCGTTGGATTCATGTCATTATGAAATCTAAATCAAAAGTTACAAAATATTTAGTGCAGACATGTCAAGTTGATCGGCCAATTAAAATGATCATTTTAAACTGATCGTTGGTGCTCCTTGAGTGAAGGCTTATAAATGAAGCATAATGCATGGCATCATGCAGTTTGGGATAGAATGGATTACTTGGGGGCCTTATTATAGCTATTTTGGGCTTAAATGTTGCCACAATGTATAAAATTGAGCTAGCTAAACATGGGCATTGGATTCGTGTCATTCCGAGCTCTAAATCAAAAGTTACAGACGATTTAGTGCGGGCATGTCAAGTTCATCGGCTAGTTAAAATGATCAATCTAAACTGATCATTGGTGCTCATAGAGTAAAGGCTTATAGATGACGCATAACACGTGGCATCCCGCAGTTTGGGACAGAATGGATTACTTGGAGGATTTCTCGTATCGTTTTGAGTCTCAAATGTTTTCCCAATATAGAAAATAAAGTTAGCTTAATGTGGGCATATGATTCATGTCATTCTGAGCTCGAACTCACAAGTTACGGACAATTTAATGCGGACATATCAAGTCTATCGACTAGTTAAAATGATCATTCTAAAGTCATCATTGGTGCTCATGAAGTAAAGGCTTTTAGATGAAGCGTAACGCATAGCATCACACAGTTTGGAATAGTTGGATTACAAGGAGGCTTTGACGTTGCTCTTTCAGTCTCAAGTGCTATCACACTATAGAAAATTGAGCTAACTTAACGTGGGTGTTGGATTCGTGTTATTCAGAGCTCTAAACCAAAAGTTATGAAGATTTAGTTTAGTCATGTCAAGTTAAAATGATCACCCTAAACTGATCATTGTTTCTCGTTACATAAAGGCTTATAAATGAAGCATAATGCATGACCTCACACAGTTTGGAATATATTAGATTACTTGGAGGCTTGATGGTAGCTCTTTCAATCTCAAATGTTGTCACAATATAGAAAATTGAGTTAACTTAACGTGGGTGTAAGATTCTTGTCATTCAGAGTTCTAAATCAAAAGTTACGGACAATTTAGTGCGGAAATGTCAAGTTGATCGGCTAGTTAAAATGATCATTCTAAACTGATTATTGGTGCTCATTGAGTAAGAGCTTGGGACAGATGAAATATAACACATGGCATCACAAGTTCGGGACAGATTGGGACAGATGAAATATAACGCATTGCATCACAAGTTTGGGACAGATTGGATTACTTGGAGGCTTTGTCGTATCATTTTCATAATATAGAAAATTGAGCTAGCTTAACGTGGGCATAGGGTTCATGTCATTCCGAGTCTAAATCAAAAGTTATGGACTATTTCGTGCGGACAGGTCAAGTTGATCGACTAGTTAAAAATGATCCATCTAAACTGATCATTCATGTTCACTGAGTAGAGACGCAAAGATGAAGCATAATGCATGGCATCACGCAGTTTGGGATATAATGGATTACTTGGAGGCTTTGTTGTAGCCATTTTGGTATCAAATATTGACAAAATATAGAAACTTGAGCTTGCCTAAGATGGGTGTTGGACTCGTGTCATACTAAGCTCTAAATCAAAAGCTATGGACAATTTAGTGCGGACATGCCAAGTTGATTGACTAGTTACTGTGATAATTCTAAACTGATCATTGGTGCTCATGGAATAAAGGCATATAAATAAAGTATAATGCATCACATCATTCAGTTTGGGATACAATGGATTACTTGGAGGCTTTGTCGTAGCCAGTTTGGTCTTAAATGTTTTCGCAATATAGAAAACTGTGCACGCTTAACATGGGCGTTGGATTCATGTCATTTTGAGCAGTAAATCAAAAATTACAAACGATTTAGTGCGCACATGCTAAGTTGATTGACTAGTTAAAGTGATCGTTCTATACTGATCATTGGTGCTCATGGAGTAAAGGCTTATATATGAAGCATAATGCATGGCATCACACAATTTGGGATAGTTGAATTACTTGGAGGCTTTGTCATTGCTCTTTGAGTCTCAGATGATGTAACAATATAGAAACTTGAGCTAGCTTAATGTGGACGTTGCATTCGTGTCATTCTAAGCTCTAAATCCAAAAGTTACAGACGATTTAGTTAGGACATGTCAAGTTGATCGGCTAGTTAAAACGATCAATCTAAACTAATCATTGGTTCTCATTGAGTAAAGGCATATAAATGAAGTATAATGCATCGCATCACGCATTTTGGGATAGAATGGATTACTGGGAGACTTTGTCATAGCTATTTCGATCTTAAATTTTGTTACAATATAGAAACATTACCTCCCTTAACGTGGGCATTGGATTCGTGTCATTCTAGTCTCTAAACCAAAAGTTAGAGACGATTTAGTGCAGACGTGTCAAGTTGATCGGACAGTTAAAATGATCAACCTAAATTGATCCTTGGTGCTTATTACTTAAAGGCTTATAAATGAAGCATAATGCATGGCATCACACGGTTTGGAATAGTTTGGATTATTTGGAGGCTTTATGGGAGCTCTTTCAGTCTCAAATTTTGTCACAATATAGAATATTGAGATAACTTAACGTGGGCATTGGATTCTTGTCATTCTCAGTTCTAAATAAAAAGGTACAAACAATTTTGTGTGGACATGTCAAGTTGATCGGCCAGTTAAAATGATCATTCTAAATGATCATTGGTGCTCTTTGACTAAAGGCTTACAAATGAAGAATATTGCATGACATCTCGCTGTTTGGGATACATTGGATTACTTGGAGGCTTTGTCGTACCTCTTTTATTCTCAAATGTGGTCAAAATATGGAAAATTGAGCTAGCTTAACGTGGGTGTTGGATTCATGTCATTTTGAGGTTTAAATCAAAAGTTAAAGATGATTTAGTGCAGGCATCTCAAGTTGATCGGCTAGTTAAAATGATCATTCGAAACTGATCACTTGTGCTCCTTGAGTAATGGTTTATAAATAAAGCATAATGCATGGCATCACGCAGTTTTGGATACATTGGATTACTTGGAGGCTTCATCGTAGCTACTTTGGTCTTAAATTTTTTCATAATATAGAAAATTGAGCTAACTTTACTTGGGCATTGAATTTGTGTAATTTTGAACTCTAAATCAAAGGTTATGGATGATTTAGTGCGGATATGTAAAGTTTATTGGCCAATTAAATTGATCATTCTTAACTGATCATGGTGCTCATTAAGCAAAAGTTTACAAATAAAGCATAATACAAGTCATCATGCAGTTTGGGATAGATTGGATAACTTGGAGGCTTCGTCGTAGCTATTTTGGTCGTAAGTTTTGTCATAATAAAGAAAATTGAGCTAGCTTTACTTGTGCATTGGATTCGTGTCATTCTGAACACTAAATCAAAAGTTACAGACGATTTCGAGCAGACATGTCAAGTTGATTGGCAAGTTAAAGTTATCATCCTAAACTGATCATTAGTGCTCCTTGAATAAAGGCTATAAAAGAAGTATAATGCATGGCATCACGCAGTTTAGGATAGATTGGATTACTTGAAAGCTTTGTGGTAGCTCTTTAAGTCTCAAATATTGTCACAATATAGAAAACTGAGCTAGGTTAAACTGAGCGTTGGATTCGTGTAATTTTAAACTCTAAATAAAAATTTACGGACAATTTAGTGCGTACATGTCAAGTTGATCAGCCGGTTAAAATGATCACTCTAAACTGATTGTTTGTGTTCCTTGAGTGAAGACTTATGAATGAAGTTTAATCCATGGGATCACGCAGTTCGGGATACATTGGATTACTTGGAGGCTTTTTCGTAGCTCTTTTAGTGTCAAATGTTGTCACAAAATTGAAAATAGAGCTAGCTTAACGTGGACGTTGGATTTATGTCATTTTGAGCTCTAAATCAAAAGCTAAAGACGATTTATTGCGGATATGTCAAGTTGATCATCTATTTAAAATGAATATTCTAAACTGATTATTCGTGCTAATTGAGTAAAAGCGTATAAATGAAGCATAATGCATGGCATCACGCAGTTTATCATATATTGGATTACTTTGAGGCTCTGTCGTACCTATTTTGGTGTTAAATTTTGTCACAATATAAAAAATTGAGCTAACTTTACTTGGGCGTTGGATTCGTATAACTGAGAATTCTAAATCAAAAGTTATGGATGATTTAGTGCGTACATGACAAGTCGATCGACTACTTAAAATGATCATTCTAAATTCTTTATTGGTGCTCATTGAGCAAAGGATTACAGATGAAGCATAATGCATGGAATCTTGCATTTTTCGGGTTATTGAATTACTTGGAGGCTTTATCGTAGCTATTTTAGTCTTACATTTTGTGACAGTATAGAAACTGAGCTAGCTTTACTTGGGCTTTGGATTCGTGTCATTCTGAACTCTAAATCAAAAGTTACAAATGATTTAGTGAGAAGATGTCAAGTTGATCGTCCAGTTAAAGTGATCGTTCTAAACTGATCATTCTAAGCTGATCATTCTAAACTCATCATTCTAAACTGATCATTCTAAACTGATCATTAGTGCTCCTTGAATAACGGCTATAAACAAAGCATAATGCATGGCATCATGGAGTTTAGGATACATTGGATAAGTTGAAGGCGTTGTGGTAGTTCTTTCAGTCTCAAATGTTGTCACAATATAGAAAATTAAGCTAGCTTTATGTGATCGCTTGATTCGTGTCATTTTGAACTCTAAATTAAGAGTTATGGATGATTTGGTGCGGACATGTCAAGTTGATCGGCGAGTTAAAGTGATCATTCTAAATTGATCATTAGTGCTCCTTGAGTGAAGGCTTACAAATGAAGTATAATGTATAGCATCACGCAGTTTGGGATAGATTGGATTACTTGAAGGCTTTGTGGTAGCTCTTTCAGTCTCAAATATTGTCACAATATAGATAACTGAGCTAGCTTAACGTGGCCATTGGATTCGTGTCCGTTTGAACTCTAAATCAAAAGTTACAAACGATTTAATGTGGACATCTCAAGTTAATCAGCTAGTTAAAATAATCATTCTAATGTGATCATTGGTGCTCATTGAGTAAACGCATATATATGAATCATAATGCATTGTATCACGCAGTTTAGGATAGATTGGACTACTTATAGGCTTTGTTGTAGATATTTTGGTCTTATATTTTGTCACAATATAGAAAATTGAGCAAGCTTTACTTGGGCGTTGGATTCGTGTAACTCTGAACTCTAAATCAAAAGTTACGGACGATTTAGTGCGCACATGAAAAGTCGATCGGCTAGTTAAAATGATCACTCTAAATTGTTCATTGGTGCTCATTGAGCAAAGGATTACACATGAAGCATAATGCTTGACATCATGAAGTTTTGGATTGATTGGATTACATGGAGGCTTTATCGCAGCTATTTCGGTTTAAATTTTTTCATAATATAGAAAATTGACCTAGCTTTACTTGGGCGTTGGATTTGTGTCATTTTGAACTCTATATTATAAGTTACGAACGATTTAGTGTGGACATATCAAGTTGATCGGTGAGTTAATGTGATAATTCTAAACTGATCATTAGTGCTCCATGAAAAAAGTCTATAAAAGAAACATATTGCATGGCATCACGCAGTTTAGGATACATTGGATTACTTGGAGGCTTTGTCGTAGCTCTTTTAGTTTCAAATGTTACCAAAATATGGGAAATTGAGCTAGCTTAACGTGGGCATTGGATTAGTGTTAATTGAAACTCTAAATCAAAATTTATGGACGATTTAGTGCGGACATGACAAGTTGATTGGCTAGTTAAAATGATCATTCTACATTGATCATTGGTGCTCTATGAGCAAAGGATTACAAATGAAGCATAATGCATGGCATCAAGTGGTTTGGGATAGATTGGATTACTTGGAGGCTTTGTAGTTACTATTTTGATTTTAAATTTTGTCACAATAAAGAAAATTTATCTAGCTTAACGTCGGTGTTGGATTCGTTTCATTCTGAACTCTAAATCAAAAGTTACGAACGATTTAATGCAGACATGTCAAGTTTATCGGCTAGTTAAATTGATTATTCTAAACTGATCACTGGTGCTAAATGAACAAACATTTACAAATGAAGGATAATGCATGGCATTACGGAGTATGGGATAGATTGAATTAATTTGAGGCTTTTACGTAAATATTTGGTCATAAATTTATTCATTATATAGAAAATTTAGCTAGCATGGGCTCTAGATTCCGGTCATTTTGAACTCTAAATCAAAAGTTATGGACGATTTAGTGCGGACATGTCAAGTTGATTGGCCAGTTAAAGTGATCACTCTAAATTTTTCATTCTAAAGTGATCATTACTACTCCTTGAGTAAATACTTATAAATGATGCATACTGCATACTATCACGCAGTTTAGGATAGACTGGATTACTTGAAGTCTTTGTGGTAGCTCTTTCAGTCTCAAATGCTTTCACAACATAGAAAACATAGCTAGCTTAACGTGGCCATTGGATTCATGTCATTTTGAACTCTAAATCAAAAGTTACGAACAATTTTAGTGCGTACATGTCAAGTTGATCGGCCAGTTAAAATGATCATTCTAAACTGATCAATGGTGTTCCTTGAGTGAACGCTTATAAATGAAGGATAATGCATGATATCACGTAGTTTGGGATACGTTGGATTATTTCGAGGCTTTGTTGTAGCTCTTTTTGTCTCAAATGTTGTTTAAAATATAGAAAATTGAGCTAGCTTAACATGGGTGTTGGATTAATGTCATTTTGAGCTCTAAAACAAAACTTAAAGAAGATTTAGTGCCAACATGTCAAGTTAATCGGCTAGTTAAAATGATCATTCTAAACTGATCATTGGTGCTTATTGAGCAAATGATTACAAATAAAGCATAACGCTTGGCATCACGCTGTTTGTGATAGAATGGATTACTTTGAGGTGTTTTTGTACCTATTTCAGTCTCTAATTTTGTCACAATATAAAAAATTGGGCTAGCTTAACGTGGGTGTTGGAGTCATGTCATTCTGAACTCTAAATCAAAAGTTACAGATGATTTAGTGCAGAAAAGTCAAGTTGATAGGCCAGTTAAAGTTATCATTCTGAACTAATAATTCTAAACTGATCATTGGTGCTCATTAAACCAAAGATTACATATAAAGCATAATTCATGGCATCACGCAGTTTGGGATATATTGGATTACTTGGAGGCTTTGTTGTAGCTATTTCACTCTTAAATTTTGTCACAGATAGAAAATTGAGCTAGCTTAAAGTCGATGTTGGATTCATGTCATTCTGAACTCTAGGACATGTCTAGTTTATCGGCTAGTTAAATTGATCATTCTAAACTAATCACTAGTGCTCATTGAGAAAATGTTTACAAATGAAGCATAATGCATGGCATTACACACTTTGGGATAGATTGGTTTACTTGAAGCCTTTTTGTGGATTACTTGAAGCATAATGCATAACATCACATTGTTTAGGTTAGTTTGGATTACTTGAAGGCATTGTGGTAGCTCTTTCCATTTTAAATGTCGATCAGCTTCTTAAAATGATCATTCTAAACTGATCAACTGTTCTCACTGAGCAAAGGTTTACAAATGAAGTATAATGCATGGCATCACACAGTTTGAGATAGTTTGGATTACTTGAAAGCTTTGTCGTAGCTATTTTGGTCTTAAATTTTGTCCCACTATAGAAAATTGAGCTAGGTTAATGTGGGCATTGGATTCGTGTCATTCAGAACTCTAAATCAAAAGTTACACATGATTTAGTGCGGACATATCAAGTTTATCAGCTAGTTAAATTGATCATTCTAAAATGATCATTGGTCCTCATTGAACAAAGGTTTACAAATGATGCATAATGCATGACACCTTGCAGTTTGAGATAGATTGGATTACTAGGAGGATTTGTCATAGCTATTTCGGTCCTACATTTGTTCACAATATAAAAAATTAAGCTAGCTTAGCGTGGGCATTGGATTCATGTCATTCTGAACTATGAATCAACAGTTACAAACGATTTAGTGCAGACATCTGAAGTTTATCTGCTAGTTAAATTGATCATTCTAAACTGTTCATTGATGCTCAAAGAGCAAAGGTTTAAAAATGATGCATAATGCATGGCTTCATGCAAATTGGGAAAGATTATATTACTTGGAGGCTTTGTCGTAGCTATTTCGGCCTTAAATTTTGTAACAATATAGAAATTTGAGCTAGCTTTACTTGTGTGTTAGATTCGTGGCATTCTTAATTCTAAATCAAAAGTTACGGACGATTTTGTGCGGACATGTCAGGTTGATCGGCTTGTTAAAATGATCATTCTAAACTGATCAATGGTGCTCACTGAGCAAAGGTTTACAAATGAAGCATAATGCATGGCATCACGCAGTTTTGTATATATCGGATTACTTGGAGGCTTTGTCATAGCTATTTTGGTCTTAAATTTAGTCCCAATATAGAAAATAGAGCTAGGTTAATGTGTGTATTGGATTGGTGTCAGTCAAAACTCTAAATAAAAAGTTACGCAGGATTTAGTGTGGAAATGTCAAGTTTATCGGCTAGTTAAATTGATCATTCTAAAATGATAATTGGTCCTAATTGAGCAAAGGTTTACAAATGATGCATAATGCATGACACCACGCATTTTGAGATAGATTTGATTTATAGGAGGCTTTGTCGTACCTATTTCGGTCTTAAATTTGTTCACAATATAGAAAATTGAGCTAGCTTAACATGGGCATTGGATTCGTGTCATTTAGAACTGTAAATCAAAAGTTACGGATGATTTAGTATGGACATCTCAAGTTTATATGTTAGTTAAATTGATCATTCTAAATTGATCATTAGTGCTCCTTGAGTAAAGGCTTATAAATAAAGCATATTGCCTGTTATCACACAGTTTCGGATAGATTGGATTACTTGGAGGCTTTGTCTTAACTTTTTTAGTTTCAAATGTTGTCACAATATGAAAAATTGAGCTAGGTTAACGTGGACATTGGATTCATGTCATTTTGAGATCTAAATAAAAAGTTAAAGACGATTTCATGCGGACATGTCAAGTTGATCAGTTAGTTAAAATGATCATTCTAAACTGATCATAGGTTCTTCTTGAGTAAAGCTTATAAATGAAGCATAATGCATGGCATCATGCAGTTTGGGATAGATTGAATTACTTGTATCCTTTATCGTACCTATTTCTGTTTTAAATTTTGTCACAATATAGGAAATTAAGCTAGTTTAGTGTGGGCATTGGATTCGTGACATTTTTGAACTGTAAATCAAAAGTTACGAACGATTTTGTGCGTACATCTCAAGTTTATCGGCTAGTTAAATTGATCACCATAAACTGATCATTGATGTTCATTGAGCAAAGGTTTACAAATGAAGCATAATGCATGGCGTCACGTGGTTTGGAAAAGTTGGATTACTTGAAGGCTTTGTCGTAGCTAGTTCGGTCTTAAATTTTTTAACAATAGAAATTTGAGCTAGCTTTACTTGGGTATTGGATTCGTGGCACTCTGAACTATAAATCAAAAGTTATGGACGGTTTCGTGCGGACGTGACAAGTTGATCGGCTTGTTAAAATGATTATTCTAAACTGATCAATGGTGTTCACTGAGCACAGATTTACAAATGAAGCATAATGCATGGCACCACGCAGTCTGAGATAGAATGAATTACTTGGAGGCTTTGTCTTAGCAATTTCGGTCCAAAGTTAGTCACAATATAGAAAATTAAGCTAGCTTAGTGTGGGCATTGGATTCGTGTCATTCTGAACTGTAAATCAAAAGTTACAGACGATTTAGTGCGGACATCTTAAGTTTATTTGCTAGTTAAATTGATCATTCTAAACTAATCATTGATGCTCATTGAGTAAACGTTTACAAACGAAGCATCACGTAGTTCGGAAAAAATTGGATTACTTGGAGGCCTTGTCATAGCTCTTTCGTTCTTAAATTTTGTAACAATATAGAAATGTGTGCTAGTTTTAGTTGGCTGTTGGATTCATGGCACTCTAAATTGTAAATCAAAAGTTATGGATGATTTAGTGCGGACATGACAAGTTGATTGGCTTGTTAAAAATGATCATTCTAAACTGATCTACTGTGCTAACTGAGCAAAGGTTTAGAAATGAAGCATAATGCATGGTATCACGCAGTTTGCGATAGATTGGATTACTTGCTAGCTTCGTTGTAGCTATTTTGATCTTAAATTTTCTCACAATATGAAAAATTGAGCTAGCTCAAGTGGGAGTTGGATTCATGTCATTCAGAACTTTAAATAAAAAATTGTGCAGTATTTAGTGCGGACATGTCATGTTTATCGGCTAGTTAAATTGATCATTCTAAAATGATCATTGGTCCTCATTGAGCAAAGGTTTACAAATTAAGCATAATGCATGGAACCACGCAGTTTGAGATAGATTGGATTACTTGAAAGCTTTGTCGTAGCTATTTTGGTCCTAAATTTGTTCACAATATAGAAAATTAAGCTAGGTTAGCGTGGGAATTGGGTTCGTGTCATTATGAACTCATAATAAAAAGTTACCCACGATTTAGTGCGGACATGTCAAGTTTATCAGCTATATAAATTGATCATTCTATAATGATCATTTGTCCTAATTGAGCAAAGGTTTTCAAATGAAGTATAATGCATAGCACCACGCAGCTTGAGATAGATTGGAATACTTGGATGCTTTGTCGTAGCTATTTTGGTACTCAATTTGTACATAATATAGAAAATTGAGCTAGCTTAACGTTGGAGTTGGGTTCGTGTGATTCTAAACTGTAAATTAAAAGTTACGGACAATTTCGTGCGGACATGTCAAGTTTATCGTCTAGTTAAATTGATCATTCTAAAATGACCATTGGTGCTCATTGAGCAAAGGTTTACATATGAAGCATAATGCATGGCCCTACATAATTTCTAAATGATTGGATTACTAGGAGGCTATGTTGAAGCTATTTCGGTTTTAAATTTTGTCCCAATATATAAAATTGAGCTAGCTTAACATCGGTGTTGGATTCGTGTCAATCGGAACTTTAAATCAAAAGTTACGGATGATTTAGTGTGGAGGTGACAAGTTGATCGGCTTGTTAAAATGATCATTCTAAACTGATCAACTGTGCTCACTGAGTAAAGGTTTAGAAATGAAGCATAATGCATGGCATCACGCAGTTTGGGATAGATTGGATTGCTTGGAGGCTTTGTGGTAACTATTTTGGTCTTAAATTTTGTCCTAATATTGAAAATTGAGCTACGTTAGTGTGGGCGTTGAATTCCTATCATTTAGAATTCTAAATCAAAAGGTACGCACGATTTAGTGCGGATATGTCAAGTTTATCGCCGAGTTAAATTAATCATTCTAAAATGATCATTAATCCTCATTGAGCAAAGGTTTACAAATGAAGCATACTACATGGCACCATGCAATTTGAGATAGATTGGATTAGTTGGAGGCTTTTTCTTAGCTATTTCGGTCGTAAATTTGTTCACAATATAGAAAATTAAGCTAGTTTATCGTGGGCATTAGATTCCTGTCATTCTGAACTGTAAATCAAAAGTTACATATGATTTAGTGCGTACATCTCAACTTTATCTACTAGTTAAATTGATCATTCTAAACAGTTCATTGATGCTCATTGAGCAAAAGTTTACAAATGAAGCACAATGCATGGCATAACGCAGTTTGGGAAAGATTGGATTACTTGATGGCTTTGTTGTAGCTAGTTTGGTCTTACATTTTGTAACAATATCTTTATCTGAACTCTAAATCAAAAGTTAAGGATGATTTAGTGTAGATCATAATAAGTTGATTTGTCCGTTAAAATGATCATTCTAAACTGATCAATATTGGTGCTCACTGAGCAAAGGTTTACAAATGAAGCATAATGCATGGCATCACGCAGTTTTGGATAGATGGGATTACCTGGAGGCTTTGTCGTAGCTATTTTGGTCCTAAATTTGTTCACAATATAGAAAATTGAGCTAGCTTAATGTGGGCATTGGAATCATGTGATTCTGAAATCTGAATTAAAAGTTACGCACGATTTCGGGCAATCATGTCAACTTTATCGTCTAGTTAAATTGATCATTCTAAAACGAGCATTCGTGATCATTGTGCAAAGGTTTACAAATGAAGCATAATGCATGACACCACGCAGTTTTTTATAGATTGGATTACTAGGAGGCTTTGTCATAGTTATTTCAGTTTTAAATTTTTTCCCAATATTGAAAGTTGAGCTAGCTTAACGTCGGTGTTGGATTCATGTCATTCGGAAGTCTAAATCAAAAGTTACATATTATTTAATGGGGACATGTCAAGTTGATCAGTTAGTTAAGGTCACCTTCTAAACTGATAATTCAAAACTACTCATTGTGCTCCTAGAGAAAAGGCTTATTAATGAAGCATAATGCATGGCATCACGCAGATTAGGCTAAATTGGATTACTTGAAGTCTTTATGGTAGCTCTTTCCATTTTAAATGTTATCACGATATAGAAAATAGAACTAGCTTAACGTGGGCATTGGATTCGTGTGATTCTGAAGTCTAAATCAAAAGTTATGGACAATTTATTGCGGAAATGTTAAATTGATCGGCCAGTTAAAGTATCTTTTTAAATTGATAATTCTAAACTGATCGTTAGTGCTCCTTGAGTAAAGCTTATAAATGAAGCAAAATGCATGGTATCACTCAGTTCAGGATAGTTTGGATTACTTGAAGGCTTTGTGATAGCTCCTTTTGTTTTAAATGTTGTCACAAAATAATAAATTGAGCTACCTTAACATGGGCATTGGATTCGTGTAATTCTGAACTCTATATCAAAAGTTACGATCGATTTAGTGCGTACATGTCAAGTTGATCGGCCACTTATAATGATCATTCTAAACTGATCATTGGTGCTCCTTGAGTAAAGGCTTATGAATGTAGCGTAATATATGGCATCACGCAGTGTGGGATAGATTGGATTACTTGGAGGCTTTGTCGTAGCTCTTTTACTCTCAAATGTTGTCACAATATGGAAAATTGAGCTAGCGTAACTGGGTACTGGATTCATGTAATTTTGAGCTCTAAATCAAAAGTTAAAGATGATTTAGTGGGGACATGTCAAGTTGATCAGCTAGTTAAAAATGATGATTCTAAATTGATCATTGGTTCTCCTTTAGTAAGGGCGTAACAATGAAGCATAATGCATGGCATCACGTAGTTTGGGAAAGAATGGATTACTTGAACGCTTTGCGTAGCTATATTGGTCTTAAATTTTGTCACAATATAGAAATTTGTGCTAGCTTTACTGGGGTGTTGGATTCGTGGCACTCTGCACTCTAAATCAAAAGTTCGGACATGACAAGTTCATCGGCTTGTTAAAATAATTATTCTAATAAGATCATTGGTGGTCACTGAGCAAAGGTTTACAAATGAAGCATAATGCATTGGATTCGTGTGATTACTTGGAGGCTTTTTGGTAGGTATTGCGGTCCAAAAGTTGTTCACAATTTAGAAAACTGAGCTAGCTTACTATGGGCATTGGATTCGCGTGATTCCAAACTCTAAATCAAAAGTTACACACGAGTTCATGCGGAGATGTTAAGTTTATCGGCTAGTTAAATTGCTCATTCTTATATGATCATTGGTCCTTTTTGTGCAAAGGTTTACAACTAAAGCATAATGCTTGGCACCATGCCGTTTGATATAGATTGGATTACTTGGAGGCTTTTTCGTTGCTATTTCGGTCCTAAAATGTGGGCGCTAGATTCGTGTCATTCTGAACTCTAAATCAAAATTTACAGACAGTTTAATGCAGACATGTCAAGTTGATCGGCCAGTTAAAGTGATCATTCTAAACTAATCCTTAGTGCTCCTTGAGTAAAGCCTTATAAATGAAGCATAATGCATGGCATTACGAGGTTTAGGATAGATTGGATTATTTGAAGGCTTTGTGGTAGCTCTTTTTGTTTTAAATGTTGTCACAATATCGAAGATTCAGCGACATCAAAAGTTACAGACAATTTATTGCGTACATGTCAAGTTGATCGGCCGTTAAAATGGTAATTCTAAACTAATCATTGATGCTCCTTGAATAAAGCCTTATAAATGAAGCATAATACATGTCATCACGCAGTTTGAGAAGGATTGGATTACTTGGAGGCTTTGTCATAGCTATTTCAGTCTTAAATTTTTTCACAATATAGAAAATTTAGCAAGCTTAACATAGGTGTTGGATTCGTCTCATTTTGAACAGTAAATCATGAGTTACGCACGATTTAGTCCGGACATGTCAAGTTAATTGGTTAGTTAAATTAATCATTCTAAACTGATCATTGGTGCTTATTGAACAAAGGTTTACAAATGAAGCATAATGCATGGCATCACGCAATTTCTGAAAGATTGAATTAATTGTAGTCTTTGTCGTAGCTATTTCCATCTTAATTTTTTTCTTAATATAGAAATTAAAGCTAGCGTAACGTGGGCGTTGGATATGTGTATTCCAAACTCTAAATCAAAAGTTATACACGATTTAGTGCGTAAATGACAAGTGTATCGGCTAGTTAAATTGATCATTCTAAACTGATCATTGGTGCTCACCCAACAGAGGTCTACAAATGAAGCATAATACATGGCATCATGCAGTTCGGGATAGATTGGATTACTTGGAGGCTTTTATGTAGCTGTTTCGGTCCTAGATTGTGTCCCTATATAGAAAATTAAGCTAGTTTAACGTAGGCATTGGATTCGCTTCATTCAGCACTCTATATCAAAAGTTACGCACGATTTAGTGCGCACATTTCAAGTTTATCGGCCAGTTAAAATGGTCATTCTGAACAGATCATTGATGCTCCTTGAATAAATCCTTATAAATAAAGCGTAATGCATGGCATCACGTAGCTTGGCAATGATTGGATTACTTGGAGGCTTTGTCGTGACTCTTTAAGTCCTAAAGTTTTTCACAATATAGAAAATTTAGCTAGCTTAACATAGGCGTTGGATTCGTGTCATTCTGAACTGTAAATAATAAGTTACGCACGATTTAGTGCGTACATGTCAAGTTTATTGGTTAGTTAAATTGATCATTCTAAACTGATCATTGGTGCTCATTGGTACAAATGAAGCATAATACATGGCACCACGCAGTTTGGGATAGATTGGATTACTTGGAGGCTTTTTCGAAGCTATAGAAAATTGAGCTAGTTTAACGTGGGCATTGGATTCGCTTCATTCAGTACGCTATATCAAAAATAATGCACGATTTAGTGTAGACATGTCAGGTTTATCGGCCAGTTAAATTAATCCTTCTAAAATGATCATTCGTTCTCATTTGGCAAAGGTTTACAAATGAAACATAATGCATGGCACCACGCAATTTGAGATAGATTGGACTACTTGTAGGTTTTGTCGTAGCTATTTCAGTCCCAAATGTTTTCACAATATAAAAAATTGAGCTAGCTCAACATGGGCATTGGATTCGTGTCATTTTGAACTCTAAATGAAAAGTTACACACAATTTAGTGCCAACATGTCAAGTTTATCGGCAAGTTCAATTGATCATTCTAAAATGATTATTGGTGCTCATTTAGTAAAGGTTTATAAAAGAAGCATAATGCATGGCATCACATAGTTTGAGATAGATTAGATTACTTGGCGGCTTTATCGTAGCTATTTTGGTCTTAAATTTTGACACAATATAGAAAATTGAGCTACCTTAATATGGGCATTGGATTCGTG
The DNA here is from genome assembly GCA_018901935.1 of Pugionium cornutum. Taxonomy (NCBI): domain Eukaryota; kingdom Viridiplantae; phylum Streptophyta; class Magnoliopsida; order Brassicales; family Brassicaceae; genus Pugionium; species Pugionium cornutum. The sequence continues at coordinate 12,054,330 of CM032155.1, forward strand.
TCATTTTGAACTCTAAATCAAAAGTTACACACAATTTAGTGCCGACATGTCAAGTTTATCAGCTAGTTCAATTGATCATTCTAAAATGATTATTGGTACTCATTGAGTAAAGGTTTATAAAAGAAGTATAATGGATGGCATCATGTAGTTTGAGATAGATTAGATTACTTGAAGGTTTTATCATAGCCATTTCAGTCTTAAATTTTGTAACAATATAGAAAATTGACGTAAGTTGGGCATTGGATTCATGTCATTCAGAACTCTAAATCAAATGTTCTGGACGATTTAGTGCGGACATCTCTAGTTTAGTGGCTAGTTAAATTGATCATTCTAAAATGATGATTGATGCTCATTGAGCAAAAGTTTACAAATGAAGCATAATGCATGACATCACACAGTTTGGGAAAGAATGGATTACTTGAAGGCTTTGTTGTAGCTAGTTTGGTCTTAATTTTTGTCACAATATAGAAATTTGAGCTATCTTTACTTGAGTGTTGGATTCGTGGCACTCTGAACTCTAAATCAAAAGTGACGGATGATTTAGTGCAGACATGATAAGTGGATTTGTCCGTTAAAATGATCATTCTCAACTGATCATTGGTGCTCACTGAGCAAAGGTTTACAAATAAAGCATAATGCATGGCATCACGCAGTTTTGGATAGATGGGATTACCTGGAGGCTTTGTCGTAGCTATTTTGGTCCTAAATTTGTTCACAATATAGAAAATTGAGCTGGCCTAATGTGGGCATTGGATTCATGTGATTCTGAAATCTGAATTAAAAGTTACGCACGATTTCGGGCAATCATGTCAAGTTTATCGGCTAGTTAAATTGATCATTCTAAAATGAGCATTGGTGGTCATTGTGCAAAGGTTTACAAATGAAGCACAATGCATGGCACCACGCAGTTTTTGATAGATTGGATTACTAGGAGGCTTTGTCATAGTTATTTCGGTTTTAAGTTTTTTTCCCAATATTGAAAATTGAACTAGCTTAACGTCGGCGTTGGATTCATGTCATTCGGAAGTCTAAATCAAAAGTTATGTACGATTTAGTGGGGATATGTCAAGTTGATCAGTCAGTTAAGGTCACCTTCTAAACTGATAATTCAAAACTACTCATTGTGCTCCTAGAGAAAAGGCTTATTAATGAAGCATAATGCATGGCATCACGCAGATTAGGTTAAATTGGATTACTTGAAGTCTTTATGGTAGCTCTTTCCATTTTAAATGTTATCACGATATAGAAAATTGAACTAGCTTAACGTCCCAATATTGAAAATTGAGCCAGCTTAACGTCGGCGTTGGATTCATGTCATTCGAAAGTCTAAATCAAAAGTTATGTACGATTTAGTGGGGACATGTCAAGTTGATCAGTCAGTTATGGTCACCTTCTAAACTGATAATTCAAAACTACTCACTGTGCTCCTAGAGAAAAGGCTTATTAATGAAGCATAATGCATGGCATCACGTAGATTAGTTTAAATTGGATTACTTGAAGTCTTTATGGTAGCTCTTTCCATTTTAAATCTTATCACGATATAGAAAATTGAACTAGCTTAACGTGGGCGTAGGATTCGTGTGATTCTGTAGTCTAAATCAAAAGTTATGGAAAATTTATTGCGGAAATGTTAAATTGATCGGCCAGTTAAAGTATCTTTTTAAATTGATAATTCGAAACTGATTGTTAGTGCTCCTTGAGTAAATGCTTATAAATGCAGCAAAATGCATGGTATCACGCAGTTCAGGATAGATTGGATTACTTCAAGGCTTTGTGATAGCTCTTTTTGTTTTAAATGTTTTCACAAAATAGAAAATTGAGCTACCTTAACATGGGCATTGGATTCGTATATTTTTGAACTCTACATCAAAAGGTACGGACGATTTAGTGCGTACATGTCAAGTGGATCGGCCACTTATAATGATCATTCTAAACAGATCACTGGTGGTCCTTGAGTAAAGGCTTATGAATTTAGCGTAATATATGGTATCACGTAGTGTAGGATAGATTGGATTACTTGGAGGCTTTGTCGTAGCTCTTTTACTCTCAAATGTTGTCACAATATGGAAAATTGAGCTAGCGTAACTGGGTACTGGATTCATGTAATTTTGAGCTCTAAATCAAAAGTTAAAGAAGATTTAGTGCGGACATGTCAAGTTGATCAGCTAGTTAAAAATGATGATTCTAAACTGATCATTGGTTCTCCTTGCATAAAGGCATATAATTGTAGCATAATGCATGGCATCATGCAATTTGTAAATGTGTAATTCTAAACTATACCTCAATAGTTACAGATGATTTAGTGAATACATGTTAAGTTGATCTGCCAGTTAAAATGATCATTCTAAATTGATCATTGGTGCTCCTTGAGTAAAGGATTATAAATGAAGCATAATGTATGACATCACGTAGTTTGTGATAGATTGGATCACTTGGAGGCTTTGTCGTAGCTCTTTCAGTTTCAAATGTTGTTACAATATGGAAAATTGAGTTAGCTTAACGTGGGCATTGGATTCATGTAATTTTGAACTTTAAATCAAAAGTTACAGATGATTTAGTGTGGATATCTCAAGTTTCTTGGATAGTTAAATTGATCATTCTAAATTGATCATTGATGCTCATTGAGCAAAGGTTTACAAATGAAGCATAATGCATGGCATCATGCAGTTTGGGAAACAATGGATCACTTGAAGGCTTTGTGGTAGCTGTTTCGGTCTTAAATTTTGTCACAAGATACAAATTTTAGCTAGCTTTACTTGGGTGTTGGATTTGTGGCACTCCGTACTCTAAATCAAAAGCATAAAAGCTAGTGCAGACATGTCAAGTTGATCAGCTAGATAAAATGATGATTCTAAGCTGCTCATTGGTTCTCTTTGCGTAAAGGCTTATAATTGAAGCATAAAGCATGGCATCATGCAGTTTGGGATATATTGGATTGCTTGGAGATTTTATCATAGCTATTTCGGTTTTAAATTTTGTACAATATAGAAAATTGAGCTTGCTTAATGTGGGCGTTGGATTCGTGTGATTTTGAACTCTAAATCAAAAGTTACCGACAATTTAGTGCGGACATGTCAAGTTGATCAGCTAGTTAAAGTATCATTCTAAACTGATAATTCTAAATGTATCATTAGTGCTCCTTGAGTAGAGCTTACAAATGAAGCAAAATGCATGGCATCACGTTGTTCAAGATAGATTGGATTACTTGAATACTTTGTGGTAGCTCTTTCCGTTTTGAATGTTGTCACAATATAGAAAATTGAATTACTTTAACACAAGCATTAGATTCGAATAAATCTGAACTCTACATCAAAAGTTACGGACGATTTAGTGCGTACATGTGAAGTTGATCAGCCAGTTAAAATGATCATTCTAACATGATCATTGGTGCTCCTTGAATAAAGGCTTATGAATATAGCATAATATCTGGCATCACACAGTTGGGATAGATTGGATTACTTAGATGCTTTGTCGTAGCTCGTTTATTCTCAAATGTTGTTACAATATGGAAAATTAAGCTAGCTTAATGTGGGCATTGGATTCATGTAATTCTGAGCTCTAAATAAAAGATTATAGACGATTTAGTGCGGACATGTCAAGTTGATCAGCTAGTCAAAAGGATCATTCTAAACTGAGCATTGGTCCTCCTTGAGTAAAGGCTTATAATTGAAGCATAATGCATGGCATCATGCATTTTGGAATAGATTAGATTACTTGGAGGCTTTATCGTAGCTATTTGGTATTAACTTTTACTACAATATAGAAAATTGAGCTAGCTTAACGAGGGCATTGGATTTGTGTCATTCTGAACTCTAAATCACAAGTTACGGACGATTTAGTGCGGATATCTCAAGGTTATTGGCTAGTTAAGTTGATCATTCTAATTTGATCATTGATGCACATTGATCAACGGCTTACAAATGAAGCATAATGCATGGCATCACGCAGTTTGGGAAAGAATGGATTACTTGCTGGCTTTGTTTTAGCTATTTTGGTCTTAAATTTTGTCACCATATAGAAATTTGAGCTAGCTTTACTTGGTTGTTGGATTCGTGGCAATATGAACTCCAAATCAAGAGTGACGGATAATTTAGTGCAGACATAAAAAGTTGATCGACTTGTTAAAATGATCATTTGAATATGATCATTGGTGCTCACTAAACAAAGGTTTGCAAATGCAGCATAATGCATGGCATTACGCAGTTTCGGATAGATGGGATTACTAGGAGGCTTTGTCGTACCTATTTTGGTCCTAAATTTGTTCACAATATAGAAAATTGAGCTGGCTTAAGTGGGCATTAGATTCGTGTGATTCTGAACTCTAAATCAAAAGTTAGGCACAATTTCATGCGGACATGTCAAGTTTATCAGCTTGTTAAATTGATCATTCTAAAATCATCATTGGTGCTCATTGTGGAAAGGTTTACAAATGAAGCATAATGCATGGCACCACATAGTTTGTGATAGATTGGATTACTAGGAGGCTTTGTCATAGCAAATTTGGTTTTAAATTTTGTCCCACTATTGAAAATTGAGCTAGTTTAACGTCGGCGTTGGATTCGTGTCATTCGAAACTCTAAATCTAACATTACACATGATTTAGTGGAGAAATGTCAAGTTGATCGGTCAGTTAAAGTCATCATTCTAGACTGATAATTCTAAACTAATCATTAGCCTTCCTGGAGAAAAGGCTTATTAATGAAGCATAATGCATGACATCACGCAAATTACGTTTGATTGGATTATTTGAAGGCTTTATGGTACCTCTTTCAGTTTTAAATGTTATCACGATATAGAAAATTGAGCTAGCTTAACGTTGGTGTTGGACTCGTGTGATTCTGAACTCTAAATCAAAAGTTACGGACAATTTAGTGCGGACATGCCAAGTTGATCGGCCAATTAAAGTGATCATTCTAAAATGATCATTAGTGCTCCTTGAGTAAAGGCTTATAAATGAAAAATAATGCATGACATCACTCAGTTACGATAGATGGGATTACATGAAGGCTTTGTGGTACCTGTTTCCTTTTCAAATGTTGTCACAATGTAGAAATATTGAGCTACCTTAACATGGGCATTAGATTCGTATAATTCTGTACTTTACATCTAAAGTTACGGACGATTTAGTGCGTAGATGTCAAGTTGATCGTCCAGTTAAAATGATCATTATAAACTGATAATTGGTGCTCCTTGAGTAAAGGCTTAAAAATGAATCATAATGCATGGCATCACACAGTTTCGGATAGATTGGATTATTTGTAGGCTTTGTCGTTGCTCTTTTAGTCTCAAATGTTTTCAAAATATGGAAAATTGAGATAGCTAAACGTGGGCATTTGACTCATGTAATTCTGATCTCTAAATAAAAAGTTAAAGATGGTTTATTGCGGAAATGTCGAGTTGATGAGCTAGTTAAAATGATCATTCTTAACAGTTCAATGGTTCTCCTTGAGTAAAGGCATATAATTGAAGCATAATGCTGTTTCAGATAGATTGGATTACTTGGAGGATTTATCATAGCTATTTCGGTCTTAATTTTTTTAACAATATAGAAAATTGAGCTAGCTTAACGTGGGCATTGGATTCGTGCCATTCTGAACTCTAAATCAAAAGTTACGTACGATTTAGTGTGGATATGACAAGTTGATCAGCTTCTTAAAATGATCATTATATACTGATCATTGGTGCGCAATGTGAAAAGGTTTACAAATAAAACACAATGCATGTCATCACGCAGTTTCGGATAGATGGGTCCTAAATTTGTTCATAATATAGAAAATTGAGCTAGATTAACGTGGGCGTTGGATTCGTGTGATTTTGAACTCTAAATCAAAATTTACGCACGATTTCGTACGGACATGTCAATTTTATAAGCTAGTTAAATTGATCATTCTAAAATGATCATTGGTGCTCATTGTGCAAAGGTTTACAAATGAAGCATAATGCATGCAACATGCAGTTTGTGTTAGGTTGCATTACCTGGAGGCCTTGTGATAGCTGTTTTGGTCATAAAGTTTGTCCTAATACTGAAAATTGAGCTAGCTTAACGTCAGCGTTGGATTCGTGTCATTCAGAACTCTAAATCGAAAGTTACGCACGATTTATTGGGAAAATGACAAGTTCATTGGTCAGTTAAAGTGATCAATCTAAACTGATAATTCTAAACTAATCATTAGTGCTCCTAGAGAAAAGTCATATAAATGAAACATAATGCATGGCATCACGCAGATTATGTTAGATTGTATTACTTGAAGGCTTTGTCGTATCTATATTGGTCCTCAATTTGTTCACTATATTTAAAACTGAGGTAGCTTAACGTGGGTGTTGGATTCGTGTGAGTTTGAACTCTAAATCAAAAGTTACGCACGATTTCGTGCGGACATGTCAAGTTTATATGCTAGTTGAAAGCAAAGGTTTACGTATGAAGAATAATGCATCGCACCACGCAGTTTCTGATAGATTGGATTACAATGAGGCTTTGTCGAAGCTATTTTGATCTTAAATTTTGTCCCAACATATAAAATTGAGCTGGCTTAACGTCGGCGTTGAATTCATGTGATTTGAAACTCTAAATAAAAAGTTACGCAGCATTTAGTGCAGATATGTCAAGTTTTTCAACTAGTTAAATTGATCATTCTAAAATAATCATTGGTGCTCATTAAGCAAAAGTTTACAAATGAAGCATGATGCTTGACACCACGCAGTTTGAGATAAATTGGATTACCTGAAGGTTTTGTCCTAGCTATTTCGGTCCTAAAATTTTTCACAATATAGAAAATTGAGCTAGCGTAACGTGGACATTGGATTCTTGTGATTCTGAAATCTAAATCAAAAGTTACGAACGATTTAGTGCAGACATGTCAAGTTGATTTGCTAGTTAAAGTGATCATTTTAAGCTAATCATTAGTGCTCCTTGAGTAAAGGCTTATAAATGAAGCATAATGCATGGCATCACGCAGTTTAGGTTTGATTGGATTACTTGAATGGTTTATGGTAGTCACGATATCGAAAATCAAGTTACCTTAACGTGGGCATTGGATTCGTGTAATTTTGAACTCTACATCCAAACTTACGGACGATTTAGTGCATACATGTTAAGTGGATTGGCCACTTAAAATGATCACTCTAAACTAATCATTTTAGCTCCTTGAGTAAAGGCTTATAAATGAATCATAATGCTCATTAGATCTCAAGCTTATTGGCTAGATAAATTGATTAGCCTAATTTGGTTATTGATGCTCATTTAGCAAAGGTTTACAAGTGAAGCATAATGCATGGCATCGCGCTGTTTGGGAAAGAATGGATTACTTGGAGGCTTTGTTAACAATATAGAATTTTGAGCTAGCTTAACTTGGGCGCTGGATTCGTGTCATTCGTAAATCTAAATCAAAAGTTATGGACGATATAGTGCTGATATTTCAAGTTGATCGGCCAGTTAAGATGATAATTCTAAACTGATCATTGGTGCTCCCTAAGTAAAGGCTTATAAATGAAACATAATGCATGGCATCTTGCAGTCTAGGATAGATTGGATTACTTGAAGGCTTTGTGGTAGCTCTTTCCGTTTTAAATGTTGTCACAATATAGAAAATTAAGCTACCTTAGCGTGGGCATTGGATTCGTGTCATTCTGAACTCTACACCGAAAGTTACGACGATTTAGTGCGTATATGTCAAGTTTATCGGCCAGTTAAAATGGTCATTCTAAGCTGATCATTGGGGCTCCTTGAGTAAAGGCTTATAAATGAAGCATAATGCATGGCATCACGCAGTTTGAGAGGGATTGGATTACACCTAGGTTATATCTTAGCTACTTCAGTCTTCAATTTGGTCCCAATTTTGAATATTGAGCTACCTTAACGTGGGATTGGATTCGTGTCATTCTGAACTCCAAATCAAAAGTTAGGGATGATTTAGTGGAGACATCTCAAGTTTATGGGCTAGATAAACGATTCATTCAAAACCGATCATTGATGCTCGTTGAGCCAAGTTTTACAAATGAAGCATAATACATGGCATCACCCAGTTTGGGATAGATTGGATTACTTGAAGCCTCTATTATAGGTATTTCAATCCTAAATATTGTCAGAGTATAGAAAATTGAACAAGATTAATATGGGTATTGTATTTGTGTCATTCTGAACACTAAATTAGAAGTTACAGAAGATTTAGTGTGGACATCTTAAGTTTATCGGCTAGTTAAATGGATCATTTTAAACCTTCCATTGATGCTCGTTGAGCTAAGCTTTAAAAATGAAGCATAATGCATGGCATCACGCAGTTTGGGATAGATTGGATTACTTGGACGCTTTTTCCTAGTTATTTTCATCTTAATTTTTGCCTTAATATAGAAAATTGAGCTAGCTTAACATGGGCGTTGGATTTGTGTATTATGAACTCTAAATCAAAAGTTATAGACGATGTAGTGCGTACATGTCAAGTGAATCAGCTAGTTAAATTGATCATTCTTAACTGCTCATTGGTGCTAACTGAGTAAAAGGTTTACAAATGAAGCATAATGCATGGCATCATGCAGTTTGTGATAGATTGAACTATTTGGAGGCTTTGTCATAGCTATTTCCCTCTTAAATTTTTTTTAATATAGAAAATTGAACTAGCTCAATGTGGGCGTTTGATTCGTGTATTCTGAACTCTAAATCAAAACTTAGACATGATTTAGTGTGTACATGTCAAGTGTACAAAGGTTCACAAGGAAGCATAATGCATGACATCATGCAGTTTGAGATAGATTGGATTACTTGTAGGCTTTTTCGTAGCTATTTTGGTCTTAGATTTTATCCCAATCTAGAAAATTGAGCTAGCTTAACGTGGGCGTTGGATTCTCTTTATTCGGAACTCTAAATTAAAAGTTACGCACGATTTAGTGCGGACATGTCAAGTTTAGCGTGTAGTTAAATTGATCCTACTAAAATGATCTTTGGTGCTCATTGGGAAAAGATTTACAAATGACGCATAATGCATGACACCACGCAGTTTGATATGGATTGGATTACTTGTAGGCTTTGTCGTAGCTATATCGGTCCTAATTTTTTTCACAATATACAAAACTGAGCTAGCTTAACGTGGCCACTGGATTCGTGTCATTCTAAATTCTAAATAAAAAGTTACAGAAGATATAGTGTGTACATGTCAAGTGTATCAGCTTGTTAAATTGATCATTTTAAACTAATCATTTGTGCTCACTGAGCAAAGGTATTACAAATGAAGCATAATGCATGGAATTAGGCAGTTTGGGATAGATTGGTCTATTTGGAGTCTTTTTGTATCTATTTTGGTCTTAAATTTTGTCCAAATATAGAAAATTGAGCTAGCTTAACATGTGCGTTCGATTCGCGTCATTCGGAACTCTAAATCAAAAGTTATGCACGATTTAGTGCAGAAATATCAAGTTAATCGGTTAGTTAAATTGATCATTTCAAAATGATCATTGGTGCTAATTGAGCAAAAGTTTACAAATGAAGCATAATGCATGGCATCACGCAGTTTGGGATGAATTGGATTACACCTAGGCCATATCGTAGCTATTTCAGTCTTTAATTTTGTCACAATATAGAAAATTGAGCTACCTTAATGTGGGCATTGGATTCCTCTCATTCTGAACTCCAAATAAAAGGGTAGGGACGATTTAGTGCAGACATCTCAAGTTTATCGCCTAGATAAACTGATCATTCCAAACCGATCATCGATGCTCGTTGAGCAAAGGTTTACAAATGAAGCATAATGCAGAGCATTACACAGTTTGGGATAGATTGGATTACTTGGAGGCCTTGTCATAGTTATTTCCTTCTTAAATTTTGTCTTAATATAGAAAATTGAGCTAGGTTAAAGTGGACATTGGATTCGTGCATTATGAACTCAAAATCAAAAGTTACACACGATTTAGTGCGTACATGTCAAGTGTATGGGCTAGTTAAATTGATCATTCTAAACTAGTCATTGGTACTGACTGAACAAAGATTAACAAATGAAGTCTAATGCGTGGCATCACGCAGTAGGGGATAGATTTGATTACTTGGAGGCTTTTTTGTAGCTATTTTGGTCTTAGATTTTTTCCCAATATAGAAAATTGAGCTAGCTTAACGTGAGAATTGGATTCGCTTTATTCATAATCTTAAATCAAAAGTTACGCACTATTTAATGTGGACATGTCAAGTTTATCGGCTTGTTAAAGTAATCTTTCTAAAATGATCTTTGGTGCTCATTGAGCAAAGGTTTTCAAATGAAGCATAAGCATGGCACCTCGCAGTTTGAGATAGATTGTATTACTTGTAGGCTTTGTTGTAGCTATTTCGGTCCTAAATGTTTTCACAATATAGAAAATTGAGCTAGATTATTGTTGGCGTTGGATTCGTGTCATTCTGAATTCTTAATGATAAGTTACACAAGATTTAGTGTGTACATCTCAAGTGTATCAGCTTGTTAAAATGATCATTCTAAGGTTTACAAGTGAAGTATAATGCATGGAATCACACAGTTTGAGATAGATTGGTCTACGTGGAGGCTTTTGTGTAGCGATTTCGGTATTAAATTTTTTCCCAATATAGAAAACTGAGCTAGCTTAACGTGGGCATTTTATTCGCGTCGTTCGGAACTCTAAATCAAAAGTTACGCACGATTTAGTATAGACATGTCAAGTTTATCGACGAGTTAAATTGATCCTTCTAAAATGATCTTTGGTGCTTATTGAGCAAAAGTTTACAAATGAAGCATAATGCGTGGCACCAATCAGTTTGAGATTTATTGGATTACTTGAATGCTTTTTCAAAGCTATTTCCGTTCTAAATTTTTTCACTAGATAGAAAAAAGAGCTATCTTAACGCAGGCGCTGGATTCGTGTCGTTCTGAATTCTAAATCAAACGTTATACAAGATTAAGTGCGTACATGTCAAGTGTATCAGCTAGTTAAATTGATCTTTCTAAACTGATTATTTTTGCTCACCTTAACATGGGCATTGGATTTGTGTCATTCTGAATTCCAAATCAAAAGTTAGAGGCGATTTAGTGCAGATATCTCAAGTTTATCGGATAGATAAACTGATCATTCAAAATCGATCATTGATGCTCGTTGAGCAAAGGTTTACAAATGAAGCATAATGCAGAGCATCACGCAGTTTGGGATAGATTAGATTACTTGGAGAATTTGTCGTAGTTATTTCCTTCTTAAATGTTGTCTTAATATAGAAAATTGTGCTAGCTTAACGTGGGCATTGGATTCATCTATTATGAACTCTAAATCAAAAGTTACACACGATTTAGTGCGTACATGTCAAGTGTATCGGCTAGTTAAATTGATCATTCTAAACTGATCGTTGGTGCTCAGTGAACAAATGTTTACCAAGGAAGCATAATGCATGGCATTACGCATTTTGTGATAGATTGAGCTACTTGGAGGCTTTATCATAGCTATTTATGTCTTAAATTTTGCTTTAATATAGAAAATTAAGCCACATTAACATGGGCATTTGTTTCGTGTATTCTCAACTCTAATCAAAAGTTACACACGATTTAGTGTGTACGTGTCAACTATATCAGCTAGTTAAATCAATCATTAAAAACTGATCATTGGTACTTATAGAACAAAAGTTTATAAATGAAGCATAATGCATGGCATCACGCAGTTTTGGATAGATTTGATTACTTGGAGGTTCTTTCCTCGCTATTTCAGTCTTATATTTTGTACCAATATAGAAAATTAGGACTAGCTTAACGTGGGCGTTGGATTAGCTTTATTTTGAACTCCTAATCAAAAGTTACGCAAGATTTACTGCGGACATGTCAAGTTTATCGGCTAGTTAAATTGATCCTTCTAAATTGATCTTTGGTGCCCATTGAGCAAAGGTTTACAAATGAAATATAATGCATGGCACCACGCAGTTTGAGATAGATTGGATTACTTGTAGGCTTTGTCGTAGCTATTTCGGTCCTAAATTTTTCACAATAACAAAAATTGAGCTAGCTTAACATGGTCGTTTGATTTGTGTCATATTGAATTTTAAATCAAAAGTTAGGAACGATTTAGTGCAGACATCTCAAGTTTATCAGCTAGATAAACTGATCATTTTAAACCAATCATTGTATATATGATGTAATCAAAGAAATTCTTCTATATATGCATTACATCTAGATTATGTCATAGGTTTCAGATTAGTCGCGTATGGCAAACTCCCAAAATATGATTTTTTGTGCCAATTATGCATGTTTTCATAACCATCGCATTTTGGGAAAAGGTTAGATTTTAAAAAAACCTGTGGATCTGATTGTAAAATGAAAACAAAACATATAGCCTTAAAAATGAATAAGAGTAAGCCAATTCATTTGGGACCCCGGAGATCCACTCTTTTTCCTATTCAAAGATCAGCCCAACACACATAGTATTGTGTTTTACTGTTAACATTCATCTTCAAATCATCGATCAAGGTATGTTCTCTAACATAAATCTAATTTTTCATTCTTTTTACATTGCTATTTATTTTCATTCAGACATATAATTATTTACTCTATATGAAAACATCAGTTCCATATATGATCATTTTAACTAGCTGATGAACTCTACATGTCCGTACTACATCATCTTTAACATTTGATTATTGATGTTCATTGAACAATGGTTTACAAATGAAGCATAATGCATGGCATCACACATTTTGGGATGGATTGGTCTACTTGGAGGCTTTTTTGTAGTGATTTTGGTATTAAATTTTGACCCCATATAGAAAACTAAGCTAGCTTAACGTTGGCGTTTGATTCGCGTCATTCGGAAATCTAAATCAATAGTTACGCATGTTTTAGTGCGGACATGTCAAGTTTATAGGTTAGTTAAATTGATCATTCTTAAAGAATCATTGGTGCTCATTGAGCAAAGGTTTACAAATGAAGCATAATGTAGGGTATCACGCAGTTTGGGGAAGATTGGATTACTTGGAGGCTTTGTCGTAGCTATTTCCATCTTAAATTTTTTCTTAATACAGAAAATTGAGCCAGCTAAACGTCGGCATTGGATTCGTGTATTATGAACTCTAAATCAAACTATACACACGATCTAGTGTGTACAAGTGAAGTGTATCATCTAGTTAAATTGATCATTCTAAACTGATCATTGGTGCTCAATGAACAAAGGTTTACAAAGAAGCATAATGCATGGCATCAAGCAATTTGTGATAGATTAAACTACTTGGAGGCTTTGTGGGAGCTATTTCCATCTTAACTTTTTTTCTAATATAGAAAATTGAGCTAGCTTAACATGGGAGTTGGATTCGCTTTATTCGGAACTCTAAATCAAACGTTTCGCATGATTTAGTGCGGACAAGTCAAGTTTATCGGCTAGTAAAATAGATCATTCTAAAAGGATCATTGGTGCTCATTGAGCAAAGGTTTACAAATGAAGCATAATGCATGGCATCACTCAGCTTGGGATGGATTGGATTGCACCTAGGTTATATCTTAGCTATTTCAGTCTTTAATTTTGTCACAACATAGAAAATTGTGCTAGATTAACGTGGGCTTTGGATTCGTGTCATTATGAACTCCAAATCAAAAGTTAGGGACGATTTAGTGTAAACGTCTCAAGTTTATAAGCTAGATAAACTGATCATTCTAAACCAATCATTGATGCTCGTTGAGTAAAGATTTTACAAAGGAATCGTGATGCAGGGCATCATGTAGTTTGCGATAGATTGGATTACTTGGAGGCTTTGTCGTAGTTATTTCTGTCTTAAATTTTGTGTTAATATAGAAAATTGAGCTAGCTTAACATGGGCATTGGATTCGTGTATTATGAACTCTTAATGAAAAGTTACACAAGATTTAGAGCATACATGTCAAGTGTATCGGCTAGTTAAATTGATCATTATGAACTGATCACTGGTTCTCGTTGAACAAAAGTTTACAAATGAAGCATAATGCATGGAATCACGTAGTTTGTGATAGATTGAACTACTTAGAGGCTTTGTCGTACCTATTTTTGTCTTAAATTTTGGTTTAATATAGAAAATTGAGCTAGCTTAACGTGGGTGTTGGATTCGTGTATTCCGAACTTTAAATCAAAAGCTACACATGTTTAGTGCGTACATATCAGGTAAATCGGGTAGTTAAAGTGATCATTTTAAACTGATCATTTCTGCTTACTGAACAAAGGTTTAGAAATGAAGAATAATGCATGGTATCATGCAGTTTGGGAAATATTTGATTACTTGGACGCTTTTTTGTTGCTATTTCGGTCTTCGATTTTGTCCCAATATAGAAAATTGAGCTAGCATAACGTGGGCGTTGATTTCGCTTTATTCAGAACTTTAAATCAAAAGTTACGCACGATTTAGTGCATACATGTCAAGTTTATCGGCTAGTTAAAGTAATCCTTCTAAAATGATCTTTGGTGCTCATTGAGCAAAGGTTTACAAATGAAGCATATTGCATGGCACCACGGATCTTGAGATAGATTGGATTATTTGTAGGCTTTTTCGTAGCTATTTTGGTGGTAAATGTTTTCACAATATAGAAAATTGAGCTAGCTTATTGTTGTCGTTGGATTTGTGTCATTATGAATTCTTAATCAAAAGTTACACAAGATTTAGTGCGTACATCTCAAGTGTATCAGCTTGTTAAATTTATCATTCTAAACTGATCATTGCTGTTCACTGAGCAAAGGTTTACAAATCAAGCATAATGCATGGAATCACATAGTTTGGGATAGATTGGTCTACTTGGAGGCTTTTTTGTAGGGATTTCGGTCTTAGATTTTGACCCAATATAGAAAACTGAGCTAGCTTAACGTGGACGTTTGATTCGCGGCATTCGGAACTCTAAATCAAAGCTTACACATGTTTTAGTGCAGACATGTCAAGTTTATCGGTTAGTTAAACTGATCATTCTAAAATAATCTTTGGTGCTCATTGAGCAAAGGTTTACAAATGAAGTATAATGCAGAGCATAACGCAGTTTGGGATAGATTGGATTACTTGGAGGCCTTGTCGTAGTTATTTCCGTCTTAAATTGTTTCTTAGTATAGAAAATTGAGATAGCTTAACATCGGCATTGGGTTAGCTTAACGTGGGCATTGGGTTAGTGTATTATGAACTCTAAATCAAAAGTTCCACACGATTTAGTGCGTACATGTCAAGTGTATCGGCTAGTTAAATTCATCATTCTAAACTGATCATTGGTGCTCAGTGAACAAATGTTTACCAATGAAGCATAATGCATGGCATTACGCATTTTGTGATTGATTGAGCTACTTGGAGGCTTTATCATAGCTATTTTTGTCTTAAATTTTGTTATAAAATAGAAATTTGAGCTAGCTTAATGTGGTTGTTGGATTCGTGTCATTCTGAATTCTTAATAAAACGTTACACACGATTTAGTGCGTACATCTCAAGTGTATCAGCTTGTTAAATTTATCATTCTAAACTGATCATTAGTGCTCACTGAGCAATGGTTTACAAATCAAGCATAATGCATGGAATCACACAGTTTATGATAGATTGGTCTACTTGGATGCTTTTATGTAGCGATTTTGGTCTTAGATTTTGATCCAATATAGAAAACCTAGCTAGCTTAACGTGGACGTTTGATTCGCGGCATTCGGAACTCTAAATCAAAGCTTACACATGTTTTAGTGCAGACATGTCAAGTTTATCAGTTAGTTAAACTGATCATTCTAAAATAATCTTTGGTGCTCGTTGAGCAAAGGTTTACAAATGAAGTATAATGCAGGGCATCACGCTGTTTGGGATAAATTGGATTACTTAGAGGCTTTGTCATAGTTATTTCTGTCTTAAATTGTTTCTTAGTATAGAAAATTGAGATAGCTTACCGTGGGAATTGGGTTAGCTTAACGTCGGCATTGGGTTCGTGTATTATGAACTCTAAATCAAAAGTTCCACACGATTTAGTGCGTACAAGTCAAGTGTATCGGCTAGTTAAATTCATCATTCTAATAAACTGATCATTGGTGCTCACTGAACAAAGGTTTACAAATGAAGAATAATGCATGACATCATGCAATTTGTGATAGATTGAATACTTGGAGGCTTTGTCGTACCTATTTTGAACTAAAATTTTGTTTCAATATAGAAAATTGAGCTAGCTTAATGTGGGTGTTGGATTCGTGTCATTCTGAATTATTAATAAAACGTTACACACGATTTAGTGCGTACATGTCAAGTGTATCGTCTTGTTAAATTGATGATTCTAAACTGATCATTGGTGCTCACTGAGCATGGTTTACAAATGAACCATAATGCATGGTATCACGCAGTTTGGTATATTTTCGTCTACTTGGAGGCTTTTATAGCAATTTTGGTCTTAAAGTTTTTTCCATTATAGAAAATTGAGCTAGCTTAACGTGGGCATTTGATTCGCGTCCTTTGGAACTCTAAATCAAAAGTTATGCATGTTTTAGTGCGGACATGTCAAGTGTATCGGTCTGTTAAATTGATCATTCTAAAATGATCATTGGTGCTCATTGAGAAAAAGTTTACAAATGAAGCTTAATGCTTGCAATCAAGCAATTGGGGATGTAATGGATTACACCTATGTTATATCGTACCTATTTCAGTTTTTAATTTTGTCACAATATAGAAAATTGAGCTACCTTAACGTGGCATTGGATTCGTGTCATTCTGAACTCCAAATAAGAAGTTAGGGACGATTTAGTGCAGACATCTCAAGTTTATCAGCTAGATAAACTGATCATTCCAAATCGATCATTGATGCTCGTTGAGCAAAAGTTTATAAATGAAGCATAATGCAGAGCATCATGCAGTTTGGGATAGATTGGATTACTTGGAGGCATTGTCGTAGTTATTACCATCTTAAATTTTGTCTTAATAGAAAAAATTGAGGTAGCTTAATGTGGCCATTGGATTCGTGTATTATGAACTCTAAACCAAAAGTTACACACGTTTTAGTTCGTACATGTCAAGTGTATCGGCTAGTTAAACTGCTCATTCTAAACTGATCACTGGTTCTCACTGAACAAAAGTTTACAAATGAAACATAATGAATGGCGTCATGTAGTTTGTGGTATATTGAACTACTTAAAGGCTTTTTCGTAGCCATTTCCATCTTAAATTTTGTTTTAATATAGAAAATTGAGCAAGCTTAACTTGGGTGTTGGATTCATGTAATCTAAACACTAAATAAAAAGTTACACACGATTTAATGCGTACATGTCAAGTGTATCGGTTAGTTAAATTGATCATTCTAAACAGACCATTGCCGCTCACTGAACAAAGGTTTACAAATGAATCATAATGCGTGGCATCACCCAGTTTGGAATAGATTTGACTATTACGAGGCCTTTTCATAGACATTTTGGTCTTAGATAATGTCCCAATATAGAAAATTGAGCTAGCTTAACGTGGGCGTTGAATTCGCTTTATTCGGAACCTTAAATCAAAAGTTACGCTTGATTTAGTGCGTACATGTCAAGTTTATCGGCCAGTTAAAGTAATCCTTGTAAAATGATCTTTGGTGCTCATTGAGCAAAGTTTTATAAATGAAGCATAATGCATGGCACCACATAGTTAGAGATAGATTGGATTACTTGTAGGCTTTGTCGTAGCTATTTTGGTCCTAAATGTTTTCGTAATATAGAAAACACTTCTAGCTTATTGTTGCCGTTGGATTCGTGCATTCTGGACTCTTAATCAAAAGTTACACAAGATTTAGTGCGTACATCTCAAGTGTATCAGCTTGTTAAATTGATCATTCTAAACTGATCATTGGTGCTCACTGAGCAAAGATTTACAAATCAAGCATAATGCATGGAATCACACGGTTTGGGATAGATTGGTCTACTTGGAGGCTTTTTGTAGCGATTTCGGTCTTAGATTTTGACCCACTATAGAAAACTGAGCTAGATTAATGTGGACGTTTGATTCACAGCCTTCCGAACTTTAAATCAAAGCTTACGCATGTTTTAGTGCAGACATGTCAAGTTTATAGTTCAGTTAAACTGATCATTCTAAAATAATCTATTGTGTTCATTGAGCAAAGGTTTACAAATGAAGCATAACGCAGGGCATCACACAGTTTGGGATAGATTGGATTACTTGGAGGCTTTTGTAGTAGTTATTTCCATCTTAAATTGTTTCTTAATATAGAAAATTGGCAAGCTTAACGTCGGCATTGGGTTCGTGTATTATGAACTCTAAATCAAAAGTTACACACGTTTTAGGGCATATAAGTCAAATGTTTCGTCTAGTTAAATTCATCATTCTAAACTGATCATTGGTGCCCACTGAACAATGGTTTACAAATGAAGAATAATGCATGAAATCACGCAATTTGTGATTGATTGAATACTTGGAGGCTTTGTCGTACCTATTTTGGACTTAAATTTTGTTGCAATATAAAAAGTTGAGCTACTTCACGTAGCATTGGATTCATGTATTCCGAACTCTATATGAAAAGTTACACATGATTTAGTGTGTACATGTCAAGTGTAGCAGCTAGTTAAATTGATCATTTTAAACTTATCATTTGTTCTCACTGAACAAAGGTTTACAAATGAAGCATAATGTATGGCATCACGTAGTTTGGGATAGATTTGATTACTTGGAGGCTTTTTCGTAGCTTTTTCGGGCTTACATTTTGTCCCAATGTAGAAAATTGGGAATAGATTAAAGTGGGCGTTGCATTCGCTTTATTCGGAACTCTAAATCAAAGATTACCCACGATTTAGTACGGACATTTCAAGTTTATGAGTTAGTTAAATTGATCATTCTAAAATAATCATTGGTGCTCGTTGAGCACAGGTGTAATGCACGGAATCACACAGTTTGGGATAGATTGGATTACTTGGAGGCTTTGTCGAAGTTATATCCGTATCAAATTTATTCTTAAAATAGAAAATTGAGCTAGCTTAACGTCGGCATTGGATTCGTGTATTATGAACTCTAAATCAAAAGTTACACACGATTTTTTGCATACAAGTCAAGTGTATCGGCTAGTTAAATTCATCATTCTTAACTGATCATTAGTGCTCACTGATCAAAGGTTTACAAATGAAGCATAATGCATGGCATCACACAATTTGTGATAGATTGAACAACTTGGAGGCTTTGTCTTAGCTATTTCGGTCTTAAATTTTGTTTTAATATAGATAATTGAGCTAGCTTAACGTGGGCATTGGATTCATGTATTCTGAACTCTAAATCAAAAGTTACACACGATTTAGTGTGTACATGTCAAATGTGTTGGCTAGTTAAATTGATCATTCTAAACTTATCATTGGTTCTCACTGAACAAAGGTTTACAAATGAAGTATAATGTATGGCATCATGTAGTTTGGGATAGATTTGATTACTTGGCGGCTTTTTCGTAGATATTTCGGTCTTAGATTTTTTTCCCAATGTAGAAAATTAAGACTAGCTTAACATGGGTGTTGGATTCGCTTTATTCGGAACTCTTAATCAAAGATTATCCACGATTTAGTACGGACATGTCAAGTTTATCGGCTAGTTACATTGATCCTTCTAAAAGGTCTTTGTTGCTTATTGAGCAAAGGTTTAAAAATGAAGCATAATGCATGATACCATGAAGTTTGAGATAGATTTGATTACTTGTAGGCTTTGTCGTAGCTATTTCGGTCCTAAATGTTTTAACAATATAGAAAATTTAGCTAGCTTATTGTTGGCGTTGGAGTCATATCATTCTGAATTCTTAATAAAAAGTTACACAAGATAAAGTGCATACATATCAAGTGTATCAGATTGTTAAATTGATCATTCTAAACTGATCATTGGTTCTCACTGAGTAAAGGTTTACAAATGAAGCATAATGCATGGAATCACGCAGTTTGGGATAGATTGGTCTACTGGAGGTTTTTTTGTAGCGATTTCGGTCTTAAATTTTGTCCCAAATAGAAAATTGAGCTAGCTTAACGTGGGCGTTTGATTCGTGTCTTTTGGAACTCTAAATGAAAAGTTAGGCATGTTTTAGTGCAGACATGTCAAGTTTATCGGTTCGTTAAATTGATCATTCTAAAATGATCATTGGTGCTCATTGAGCAAAGGTTTACAAGTGAA
Source organism: Pugionium cornutum (assembly GCA_018901935.1). NCBI lineage: Eukaryota > Viridiplantae > Streptophyta > Magnoliopsida > Brassicales > Brassicaceae > Pugionium > Pugionium cornutum. The sequence continues at coordinate 12,074,374 of CM032155.1, forward strand.
GCAAAATGCATAGTATCACATCGTTTGGAATGGATTGGATTACACCTTGGTTATATCATATCTATTTCATTATTTAATTTTGTCACAATATAGAAAATTGAGCTACCTTACCGTGGGCATTGGATTCGTGTGATTCTGAAATCCAAATCAAAAGTTAGGGACGATTTAGTACAAACATGTCAAGTTTATCCATTAGATAAACTGATTATTCTAAAACGATCATTGATGCTCGTTGAGCAAAGGTTTACAAATTAAGCATAATGCCGGGCATCACGCAGTATGGGATAGATTGGATTATTAGGAGGCTTTGTCGTAGTTATTACTGTCTTCAATTTTGTCTTAATGTAGAAAATTAAGCTAGCTTAACGTGGGTATTGCATTCGTGTACTATGAACTCTAAATCAAAGGTTACACACTATTTAGTGCGTACAAAGGTGTATCGGCTAGTTAAATTGATCATTCTAAACTAATCATTGGTTCTCACTGAACAAAAGTTTACCAGTGAAGCATAATGCATGCCATCATGTAGTTTATGATAGATTGAACTACTTATAGGCTTTGTCGTAGCCATTTCCGTCTTAAATTTTGTTTTGATATAGAAAATTGAGCAGCTTAACATGGGCGTTAGATTCGTGTACCACGAACTCTAAATCAAAAGTTATAGATGATTTAGTGCGTACATGTCAAGTGAATTAGCAATTTAAATTGATCATTCTTAACTGCTCATTGGTGCTCACTGAGCAAAAGGTTTACAAATGAAGCATAATGCATGGCATCACACAGTTTGTGATAGATTTAACTACTTGGAGGCTTTGTCGTAGCTATTTCCGTCTTAAATTTTGTTTTAATATAGAAAATTGAGCTAGCTTAACGTGGGCTTTGGATTCGTGTATTCTGAAATCTAAATCAAAATTTAGACACGATTTAGTGTGTACATGTTAGGTGTACAAAGGTTCACAAAGGAAGTATAATGCATGGCATCACGCAGTTTGGGATAGATTGGATTATTTCTAGGCTTTTTCATAGCTCTTTTGGTCTTAGACTTTGTCCCAATATAGAAAATTGAGCTAACTTAACGTGAGCGTTGAATTTGGTTAATTCGAAACTCTAAATTAATAGTTACGTACGATTTAGTGCGGACATGTCAAGTTTATCGGCTAGTTAAATTGATCATACTAAAATGATCTTTGGTGCTCATTGGGCAAAGATTTACAAATAAAGCATAACGCATGACACCACGCTGCTTGATATGGATTGGATTACAAATAAAGCATAATGCATGACCTTATTGTTGGCGTTGGATTTTTTGTGCCAATTATGCTAGTTTTTATAACCATCTCATTTTTGGAAAAGGTTAGATTTTAAAAAAACTTGTGGATTATGATGGTCAAATGAAAACAAAACATATAGCCTTAGGAACGAATAAGAGTAAGCCAAATCATTTGGGACCCGACATATCCACTCTTTTCCTATTCAAAGATCAGTCCAACACACATAGTATTGTGATTTACTGTTAACATTCATCTTTAAATCATCGATCAAGGTATGTTCTCTAACATAAATCTAATTTTTTTTCTTTTTACATTGTTATTTAATTTCATTCAGACATATAATTGTGTTTACTCTATATGAAAACATCAGTTCCATATATGATCATTTTAGCTAGCTGATGAACTCTATATGTCCGTACCACATCGTCTTTAACATTTGATTATTGGTGTTCATTGAACAAAGGTTTACAAATGAAGCATAATGCATGGCATCACATAGTTTGGGATAGATTGGTCTACTTGGAGGCTTTTTTGTAGCGATTTCGGTCATAAATATTAACCCCATATAGAAAACTGAGCTAGCTTAACATTGGCGTTTGATTCACGTCATTCGGAAATCTAATCAAAAGTTACGCATGTTTTAGTACGGACATGTCAAATTTATATGTTAGTTAAATTGATATTCTTAAAGAATCATTGGTGCTCATTGAGCAAAGGTTTACAAATGAAGCATAATGTAGGGCATCACGTAGTTTAAGAAAGATTGGATTACTTAGAGGCTATGTAGTAGCTATTTCTGTCTTAAAATTTTTCTTAATACAGAAAATTGAGCCAGCTAAACGTCAGCATTGGATTCGTGTATTATGAACTCTAAATCAAAAATTACACACGATTTAGTGAGTACAAGTCAAGTGTATCATCTAGTTAAATTGATCATTCTAAACTGGTCATTGGTGCTCACTGAACAAAGGTTTACAAATGAAGGATAATGCATGGCATCACGCAATTTGTGATAGATTGAACTACTTGGAGGCTTTGTGGGAGCTATTTCCGTCTTAAATTTTGTTTTAATATAGAAAATTGAGCTAGCTTAACGTGGGAGTTGGATCCGCTTTATTCGGAACTCTAAATCAAAAGTTATGCCTGATTTAGTACGGACAAGTCAAGTTTATCGGCTACTAAAATAGATCATTCTGAAAGGATCATTGATGCTCATTGAGCAAATGTTTACAAATCAATCATAATTCATGGCATCACGTAGTTTGGGATGGATTGGATTGCACCTAGGTTATATCGTAGCTATTTTAGTCTTTAATTTTGTCACAGTATAGCAAATTGAGCTACCTTAACGTGGGCATTGGATTCGTGTCATTTTGAACTCCAAATCAAAAGTTAGGGATGATTTAGTGTAGACATCTCAAGTTTATCAGCGAGATAAAGTGTTCATTCTAAACCAATCATTGATGCTCGTTGAGCAAATGTTTACAAACGAATCGTAATGCAGGGCATCACGCAGTTTACGATAGATTGGATTACTTGGAGGCTTTGTCGTAGTTATTTCCGTCTTAAAATTTGTGTTAATATAGACAATTGAGCTAGCTTAACATGGGCATTGGATTCGAGTATTATGAACTCTAAATCAATAGTTACACATGATTTAGTGAATATATGTCAAGTGTATCGGCTAGTTAAATTGATCATTCTAAACTGATCACTGGTTCTCATTGAACAAAAGTTTACAAATGAAGCATAATGCGTAGCATCACGTAGTTTGTGATAGATTGAACTACTTAGAGGCTTTGTCGTAGCTATTTTCGTCTTAAATTTTGTTTTAATATAGAAAATTGAGTTAGCTTAACGTGGGCGTTGGATTTGTATATTGCAAACTCTAAATCAAAAGTGACACATGTTTAATGCGTACATGTCAAGTGTATCAGCTAGTTAATTTAATCATTCTAAACTGATCATTTGTGCTTACTGAACAAAGGTTTACAAATGAAGAATAATGCATGGGATCACGCTGTTTGGGAGAGATTTGATTACTTGGACGCTTTTTTGTAGCTATTTTGGTCTTAGATTTTCTCCCAATATAGAAAATTGAGATGGCGAAACATGGGCGTTGAATTCCCTTTATTCAGAACTCTAAATCAAAAGTTACCCATGATTTAGTGCGCACATGTCAAGTTTATAGGCCAGTTAAAGTAATCTTTCTAAAATGATCTTTGGTGCTCATTGAGCAACAGTTTACAAATGAAGCATATTGCATGGCACCACACAGTTTGAGATAGATTGGATTACTTGTAGCTTTTTCGTAACTATTTCGGTAGTTAATGTTTTCACAATATAGAAAATTGAGCTAGCTTAACGTGGGTGTCGGATTCGTGTCATTCTGAATTCATAATAAAAAGTTACACACGATTTAGTGCGTACATATCAAGTGTATGAGCTTGTTAAATTGATCATTCTAAACTGATCATTGATGCTCATTGAGCAAGGTTTACAAATGAACCATATTGCATGGAATCACGCAGTTTGGTATATTTTTGTCTATTTGGAGGCTTTTTATCGCAATTTTGGTCTTAAATTTTGTCCCAATATAGAAAATTTGAGCTAGCTTAACGTGGGCGTTTGATTCGCGTCGTTCAGAACTCTAAATCAAAAGTTACGCATGTTTTAGTGTAGACATGTCAAGTGTATCGGTCAGTTAAATTGATCATTCTAAAATGATCATTGGTGCTCATTGAGCAAAGGTTTACAAACGAAGCATAATGCATGGCATCACGCAGTTTGGGATGTATTGGATTCGCTTTATTCAAAACCTTAAATCAAAAGTTACGCACAATTTAGTGCGTACATGTCAAGTTTATTGGCTAGTTAAAGTAATCCTTGTAAAATGATCTTTGGTGCTCATTGAGCAAAGGTTTACAAATGAAGCATAATGCATGGCACACAGTTTGAGATAGATTGGATTACTGGTAGGCTTTGTCGTAGCAATTTTGGTCCTAAATGTTTTCAGACTGTAGAAAACTGAGGTAGCTTATTGTTACCGTTGGGTTCGTGTCATTCTGAATTCTTAATCAAAAGTTACACAAGATTTAGTGCGTACATCTCAAGTGTATCAGCTTGTTAAATTGATCAATCTAAATTGATCATTGGTGCTCAGTGAGCAAAGGTTTACAAATCAAGCATAATGCATGGAATCACACAGTTTGGGATAGATTAGTCTACTTGGAGGCTTTTTTGTAGCGATTTCGGTCTTAGATTTTGACCCAATATAGAAAACAGAGCTAGCTTAACGTGGGCGTTTGATTCGCGTCATTCGGAACTCTAAATCAAAGCTTACGCATGTTTTAGTGCGGACATGTCAAGTTTATCCGTTAGTTAAATTGATCATTCTAAAATAATATTTGGTGTTGATTGAGCAAAGGTTTACAAATGAAGCATTATGCAGGGCATCACGCAGTATGGGATAGATTGGATTATTTGGAGGTTTTGTCGTAGTTATTTTCATCTGAAATTGTTTCTTAATATAGAAAATTGAGCAAGCTTAACGTCGGCATTGGGTTCGTGTATTATGAACTCTAAATCAAAAGTTACACACGATTTAGTACGTACAACTCAAGTGTATCGGCTAGTTAAATTCATCATTTAGTACGGACATTTCAAGTTTATCGGTTAGTTAAATTGATCATTCTAAAATAATCATTGGTGCTCGTTGAGCAAAGGTTTACAAATGAAGCGTAATCCAGGGAATCACACAGTTTGGGATAGATTGGATTACTTGGAAGCTTTGACGTTTATATCCGTCCAAAATATATTCTTAATATAGAAAATTAAGCTAGTTTAACGTTGGCACTGGATTCATGTATTCTGAACTCTAAATCAAAAGTTACACACGATTGTTTGCATACAAGTCAAGTGTGTCGGCTAGTTAAATTCATCATTCTTAACTGATCATTGGTGCTCACGAAACAAAGGTTTACAAATGAAGCATAATGCATGGTATCACGCAATTTGTGATCGATTGAACAACTTGGAGGCTTTGTCATAGCTATTTCGGTCTTAAATTGTGTTTTAATATAGAAAATTGAGCTAGCTTAACGTGGGCATTGGATTCGTGTATTCTGAACTCTAAATCAAAAGTTACACATGATTTAGTGCGTACATGTCAAGTGTAGCGGCTAGTTAAATTGATCATTCTAAACTTATCATTGGTTCTCACTAAACAAAGGTTTACAAATGAAGTATAATGTTTGGCATCACGTAGTTTGGGATAGATTTGATTACTTGGAGGCTTCTTCGTAGATAATTTGGTCTTAGATTTTGTCCCAATGTAGAAAATTAAGACTATCTTAACATGGGTGTTGGATTCGCTTTATTTGGAATTCTTAATCAAATATTACCCACAATTTAGTACGGACATGTCAAGTTTATCGGCTAGTTAAATTTGATCCTTGTAAAATGATCTTTGTTGCTCATTGAGCAAAGGTTTACAAATGAAGCATAATGCATGACACAATGAAGTTTGAGATAGATTGGATTACTTGTAGGCTTTGTCGTAGCTATTTCGGTCCTAGATGTTTCAACAATATAGAAAATTGAGCTAGCTCATTGTTGGCGATGGATTCGTGTCATTCTAAATTTTTAATCAAAAGTTACACAAGATTTAGTGCGTACATCTCAAGTGTATCATATTGTTAAATTGATCATTCTAAACTGATCATTGGTGCTCACTGAGCAAAGGTTTACAAATGAAGCATAATGCATGGAATCCGCAGTTTGGGATAGATTGGTCTACTTGAGTTTTTTTTGTAGCGATTTCGGTTTTAAATTTTGTCCCAAATAGAAAATTGAGCTAGCTTAACGTGGGCGTTTGATTCGCGTCATTTGAAAATCTAAATAAAAAGTTACGCATGTTTTAGTGCGGATATGTCAAGTTTATCAGTTCGTTAAATTGATCATTCTAAAATGATCATTGGTGCTCATTGAGCAAAGGTTTACAAGTGAAGCATAATGCATGGTATCACGTCGTTTGGAATGGATTGGATTACACCTAAGTTATATCGTATCTATTTCATTTTTTAATTTTGTCACAATATAGAAAATTGAGCTACCTTACCGTGGGCATAGGATTCGTGTCATTCTGAACTCCAAATCAAAAGTTGGGGACGATTTCGTATAGACATATCAAGTTTATCCGCTAGATAAACTGATCATTCTAAACCGATTATTGATGTTCGTTAAGCAAAGGTTTACAAACTAAGCATAATGTCGGGCATCACGCAGTATGGGATAGACTGGATTACTTGGAGGCTTTGTCGTAGTTATTATTGTCTTCAATTTTGTCTTAATATAGAAAATTGAGCTAGCTTAACGTGGGCATTGCATTCGTGTATTATGAACTCTAAATCAAAGGTTACACACTATTTAGTGCGTACATGTCAGGTGTATCGACTAGTTAAATTGATCATTCTAAACTAATCACTGGTTCTCACTGAACAAAAGTTTACAAGTGAAGCATAATGCATGCCATCACGTAGTTTAAGATAGATTGAACTACTTATAGGCTTTGTCGTAGCCATTTCCGTCTAAAATTTTGGTTTAATATAGAACATTGAGCAGCTTAACGTGGGTGTTGGATTCGTGTATTCCGAACCCTAAATCAAAAGTTATACACGATTTATTGCGTAAATGTCAAGTGTACTGGCTAGTTAAATTGATCATCCTGAACTGATCATTGGTGCTCACCGAACAAAGGTTTATAAATGAAACATAATGCATGGCATCACGCAGTTTTGGATAGATTGGATTACTTGTAGGCTTTGTCGTAGCTATTTCGGTCCTAAATGTTTTCACAACATAAAAAATAGAGCTAGCTTAACGTGAGTGTTGGATTCGTGTCATTCTGAATTCTTAATCAAAAGTTACACACGATTTAGTGCGTACATGTCAAGTGTATCAGCTTGTTAAATTGATCATTCTAAACTGATCGTTGGTGCTCACTGAGCAAAGGTTTACAAATGAAGCATAATGCATGGAATCAGGAATTTGGGATAGATTGGTCTACTTGACGTTTTTTGTAGCGGTTTCCGTTTCAAATTATTGCCAAATAGAAAATTGAGCTAGCTTAACGTGGGGGTTTTATTTGCGTCATTCGGAATTCTAAATCAAAAATTACGCATGTTTTAGTGAGGACATGTCAAGTTTATCGGTTTCTTTAATTGAACATTCTAAAATGATCATTGGTGTTCATTTAGCAAAAGTTTACAAGAGAAGCATAATGCATGATATCACGTCATTTGGAATTGATTGGATTACACCTAGGTTATATCGTTTCTATTTCATTCTTTAATTTTGTCTCAGTATAGAAAATTGAGCTATATTAACGTGGGTATTGGATTCGTGTCATTATTGACTCCAAATCAAAAGTTAGGGACGATTTAGAGCAGACATATCAACCTTATCCGCTAGAAAAAATGATCATTCTAAACCGATCTTTGATGCTCGTTGAGCAAAGGTTTACAAATGATGCATCATGCCGGGCATCACGAAGTATGGGATAGATTGGATTACTTGGAGGCTTTGTCGTAGTTATTATCGTCTTAAATTTTGTCTTAACATAGAAAATTGAGCTAGCTTAATGTGGTCATTGCCTTCGTGTATTATGAGCTCTAAATCAAAGGTTACACAAGATTTAGTGCATACATGTCAAGTGTATCGGCTAGTTAAATTGATCATTCTAAACTTATCACTGGTTCTCACTGAACAAAAGTTTACAAGTGAAGCGTAATGCATGACATCACATAGTTTGGATAGATTGGACTACTTAGAGGCTTTGTCGTATCTATTTCCATCTTAAATTTTGTTTTAATATAGAAAATTGAGCTAGCTTAAGGTGGGCATTGGATTCGTGTATTCTGAACTCTAAATCAAAAGTTACACACGATTTAGTGCATACATGTCAAGTGTATCGGGTAATTAAATTGATCATTCTAAACTGATCATTGGTGCTCACTGAACAATGGTTTACAAATGAAGCATAATGCATGGCATCACGCAGTTTGGAATAGATTTGATTACTTGGAGGCTTATTCGTAGCTACTTCAGTCTTACATTTTCTCTCAATATAGAAAATTGAGATAGCTTAACGTGGGTGTTGGATTCGGTTTATTCAAAACTTTAAATCAAAAGTTACGCACGATTTAGTGAGTACATGTCAAGTTTATCGGCTACTTAATGTAATCCTTCTAGAATGATCGGTTGTGCTCATTGAGCAATGGTTTACAAATGAAGCATAATGGATGGCACGACTCAGTTTGAGATAGATTGGATTACTTGTAGGCTTTTTCGTAGCTATTTCGGTCCTAAATCTTTTCACAATATAAAGAATTAATCATTCTAAACTATTCATTGATGCTCATTGAGACAAGGTTTACAAATGAAGCATAATGCATGGCATAACGCAGTTTGGGAAAGATTGGATTATTTGAAGGCTTTGTCGTAGCTATTTCGGTCTTAAATTTTGTAACAATATAGAAATTTAAGATAGCTTTACATGGGTGTTGGATTCGTGGCACTCTTAATTCTAAATCAAAAGTTACGGACAATTTAGTGCGGATATGTCAGGTTGATTGGCTTGTTAAAATGATCATTCTAAACTGATCAACGGTGCTCACTAAGCAAAGGTTTACAAATAAAGTATAATGCATGGCATCACGCAGTTTTGGATAGATCGGATTACTTGGAGGCTTTGTCATAGCTATTTTCGTCTTAAATTTAGTCCCAATATAGAAAATAGAGCTAGGTTACTGTGGGCATTGGATTGGTGCCATTCAGAATTCTAAATAAAAAGTTACGCACGATTTAGTGTGGAAATGTCAAGTTAATCGGCTAGTTAAATTGATCATTCTAAAATGATCATTGGTCCTCATTGAGAAAACGTTTTCAAATGAAGCATAATGCATGGAACCACGCAGTTTGAGATAGATTGGATTACTTGGAGGCATTGTCGAAGCTATTTGGCTAGTAAATTTGTACAAAATATAGAAAAATGAGCTAGTTTAACGAGGGCGTTGGATTCGTGTGATTCTAAAATCTAAATCATAAGTTACTCACAATTTCGTGTGGACATGTCAAGTTTATCAGCTAGTTAAATTAATGCATGGCACCACTCAGTTTCTGATGGATTGGATTACTAGGAGGCTTTGTCGAAGCTATTTGGGTGTTAAATTTTGTCCCAATATAGAAAATTGAGCTAGCTTAACGTCGGCATTGGATTCGTGTCATTCGGAACTTTAAATCAAAAGTTATAGATGATTTAGCGCGGAGGTGACAAGTTGATTGGCTTGTTAAAATGTTCAATCTAAACTGGTGAATTGTGCTCACTGAGCAAAGGTTTACAAATAAGGCATAATGCATGGAATCACGCAGTTTGGGATATATTGGATTACTTGGAGGCGTTGTGGTAGCTATTTCGGTGTTAAATTTTGTCCCAATATAAAAAATTGAGCTGCGTTAATGTGGGCGCTGAATTCCAGTCATTTAGAACTCTAAATCAAAAGTTACGCACGATTTAGTGTGGACAGGTCAAGTTTATCGGCTAGTTAAATTAATCATTCTAAAATGATTATTGGTCATCATTGAGCAAAGGTTTACAAATGAAGCATAATGCATGTCACCATACAGTTTGAGATAGATTGGATTACTTGGGACCTTTTTCTTAGCTATTTCGGTCTTAAATTTGTTCACAATATTGATAATTAAGCTAGCTTAGCGTGGGCATTAGATTCGTGTCATTCTGAACTGTAAATCAAAAGTTACCGACGATTTAATGTGGACATCTCAACTTTATCCGCTAGTTAAATTGATCATTCTAAATTGTTCATTGATGACCATTGAGCCAAGGTTTACAAATGAAACATAATGCATTGCGTAACGCAGTTTAGGAAAGATTGGATTACTTGGAGGCTTTGTCTTAGCTCTTTCGGTCTTAAATTTTGTAACAATATAGAAATTTTAGCTAGCTTTACTTGGGTGTTGGATTCGTGGCACTCTTAATTCAAAACCAAAAGTTACGGACAATTTAGTGCGGACATGTCAGGTTGATCGGCTTATTAAAATGATCATTCTAAACTGATCAACAGTGCTCACTGAGCAAATGTTTACAAATGAAGCATAATGCATGGCATCATGCAGTTTTGGATAGATCGGATTACCTGGAGGCTTTGTCATAGCTATTTTGTTCTTAAATTTAATCCCAATATAGAAAATAGAGCTAGGTTAATGTGGGCGTTGGATTGGTGTCATTCAAAACTCTAAATAAAAAGTTACACACGATTTAGTGTGGAAATGTCAAGTTTATCGGCTAGTTAAATTGATCATTCTAAAATGATCATTGGTCCTCATTGAGCAATGGTTTTTAAATGAAACATAATGCATGGCACCACACAGTTCGAGATAGATTGGATTATTTGGACGCATTGTAGAAGCTATTTCGCTAGTAAATTTGTACACAATACAAAAATGAGCTAGCTTAACGTGGGCGTTGGATTCGCATGATTCTAAACTCTAAATCATAAGTTACTCACAATTTCGTGTGGACATGTCAAGTTTATCGGATTGCTAGGAAGGCACCATGCAATTTCAGATGGATTGGATTACTAGGAGGCATATTTTGGTCTTAAATTTTGTCTAAATATATAAAACTAAGCTAGCTTAACGTCGGCGTTGGATTCATGTCATTCAGAACTGTAAATCAAAAGTTCGCACGATTTAGTGCTGAAATTTCAAAATTAGCAACTAGTTAAATTGATCTTTCTAAAATAAGCATTGGTTCTCATTGAGAAAAGGTTTACAAATGAAGAATGATGCATGACACCACGCATTCTGAGATAGATGAGATTACTTAGAGGCGTTGTCATAGCTTTTAAATGTTGTCACGATTTAGAAAATTGAGATACCTTAACATGGGCATTGGATTCGTGTAATTCTAAACTCTGCATCAATAGTTACGGACAATTTAGTGCATACATGTTAAGTTGATCGCCCAGTTAAAATGATCGTTCTGAACTGATCATTGGTGCTCCTTGGGTGAAGGCTTATAAATGAAGCATAATACATTGCATCACGTAGTTTGGGATAGATTGGATTACTTGGAGGCTTTGTCATACCTCTTTTAGCCTCAAATGTTGTCACAATATGGAAAACATAGCTAGCTTAACGTGGGCGTTGGATTCTTGTCATTCAGAACTTTAAATGAAAAGTTATGCATGACACCACGCAGTTTGAGATAGATTGGATTACTCAACTAGTTAAATTTGTCAGCTAGTTAAATTGATCATTCAAAAATAATCATTGGTGCTCTTTGAGCAAAGGTTTACAAATAAAGTATGATGCATGATAGCACGCAGTTTGAGATAGATTGGATTATATGGAGGCTTCGTGGTGAGGACATCAGGTCGTACATCCAGCCAGGTGACCAGACTGGCCGACCAGGAAGCTTGCCCGAGACAGCAGGACCATCTGGCGCGCCTGCCGGACCAGACAGTACCGCCGGACCTTCGACCTATAGGACCAGACCGGTCAACATCGCCGGCGGAGAGGCCCAAGCTTCCGGCACACTTGGTGGGGACGTGAATGACACCGCCGGTCCCCCTGATGACACCGCCGACTCCGGGATCAACTTGGCCGGCCCTGAAGTCATTCCGGCCAGTACCGCGCACAATCCAGCCGGTACAGGCCATCCAGCCGAGTACACGCACACTTCCGCTTCTACACAAGAGGACTCGGACCAAATGAGCTACCAGCTCCAGGACATGCACTTAGAGGAAGTATCTACACCAGTGGTACCTCCAGGAGCAATGACAAGAAGCAGATCAAGAGCACTCTTCCACAAATTCAGCTTATGGGTCGACAAGCTTCTAGAGGAAGAGCAGCTAAGGACAATGGGCCAGAAGAGCAAATTAGAGTCCAAAGGCTTCTCAACAACACAAGGAACATCAGAGACTTGGGCTTTAGTGGCAAGAGAGGTCAGGGCCCAAAGATATTTAACCCTACTCCAAGTCGAAGACTAGGAGCAAGGCGCGTGCATGCCACAAGGACGGCCACCTTCCATTTCTTGGCCGTGAGGTGAGTTAAGGTAAGTTTACATTCGAATATATGTCTCTTTCTGTTTTGCAGGGTAGGATCTAGTTGCTTTACAGTTTTGAGTCAAGAACATTTTAGGAATAGGTCCTTTTTCGGTTATACACTTTTGTATTTTTTCCTTTTGTGCACTTTTGTAAACTTTCCTTTTCTTATTTGAGTCGACCCTAGAAGGTCAAGCTGTCGAGCATATTAATAAGGCTCCTTCCAGCATTGTAGTTCGACAACCTTTTGATTATTAATAAAGTAGAACTTTTTCCCTACGAGCTTTCTCTCAAGAGAGACTTGTGCGCTTAGAACCTAGTTGAGACCAGCCCTCCTAGCTCTAAGTTTGTGATTTATCACGAGGTTCATCACCCCTCGTGTGGTTCACTTCACCCTTCCATCGTTTACCAACCAGAAAACCCCTATCCAGAAGCCTAAGGTTGAGTTTCTCACCTAATCTTCTACAAACAGCCCACGCATACATCCTTGAATCAAGGCTTGTATCATTTTGGTATCAGAGCTTAAAGCTCCTAAACCAGGTTGTTTCTATCCTTTTGCTTGTTTTGTTTTGTGTTCTTGCATTAGTTTAAGTCGCATTCAAGAAAAATCAAAAAAAATAACCTCAAACTCCAAACCGAGTGCATCTAGCCTCCTACGTGTATCACTAGGGTTTAGATTCACTTTTTGCATTGCATACACGTTTTCCTATTTGTTTAATTCATATTTCCAATAGTTTTAAGTTAAATTAAAAGAAAACAAAAAGAAAAGAAAAGAAAATAGGAAAATACACAAAAGATTCGAATTGGACAGCTAGCACAAGTTGTCTAGGAAGTTTCCTTTTTTCGAATTTCCTTTCCTTAGGATTTTCCTTTTTGCATTTTTTTCAAATCCCATATAAAAAGAAACTCTCCTAATAATTTAGGAGCACCCTAATTGTCTTCTTTCTTTGTAGCACACATGGGAGAAGAGAATAGAGACGCAGCTGAAGCCATGATGGCCATGTTCACCACACTCCAAACACAACTCGCATCCATAGGCGAGAGGTTGGAGTGCATGGAGAGACCAGTAAGGTTCCAGGCCATAAGGCACGTGAGAGCTGAGCCAGATCGTCCTGAGGGTCCTGAGTACCTTAGGACACGGCACGAACAGGAGGAACCCCAGCCAGATGGAGATGAGGACACGCAACCTCATAACTATCACCATAGGCCGAGAGGACCTCCACGGCAACCAGAGGCAGAAGATGATGGCTTTGAGCCATATGGTCTTCACCAGAGACCAAGAATGCCTCCTAGACGTCATGAGGATGGAGATGAACACACCTATAACTGGGTAATTCATCCTGATGTTAAACTAACTCCTCCAACTTTTGCAGGAAAAGTAGACCCCGAGGCTTACCTAGATTGGGAGAAGCGAATGGATCATATCTTTGATCACTACAACCAACCAGGACCTAGGAGAGTCTCAATGGCAGTAGCACAACTCACGGACAATGCCCTCATCTGGTGGGATCGTGAGGTATCTGACAGAAGGAGGAAGAGAATGAGACCCGTAGACTCATGGGTCGACATGAAAGACCTCATGCGACAAAGGTATGTTCCACCTTACTTTCATAGGGATTTGCAACGACGTTTTCGTACTCTTAAGCAGGGTACCAGATCAGTAGAGGAGTACTATGAAGAGTTCGAGAGGTTAAGGAACAGATTGGAGCTCAATGATGATGAAGAAGCATTGATGGCGCAATTCTTGGATGGACTCCAAGAAAGGATCAGCTGCAAGGTGGAAAGGCAAATCTACAACGACTTCAAGGACTTGTTCCACCTATCTGTGCAAGCTGAACAGCACCTCAAACGTAAGAGCCAAGACATCCGCAGCAAGCCTAAGACACCTTGGGCACCAAGCAACATGCTTAAGACCGTAGACAAAGGCAAAAGCGTAGAGATCGAGTCAAGGTTCAAGAGCAAGCCTCCTGAACCCACCCGTGACCAGAGAGAGCCTAGTAAGTCTTCTAAACCTCAAAGATCACGTGACATAACTTGTTTCAAGTGCAGGGGACGTGGACACATCTCAAGGGAGTGCCCAAACAATCGAGTCATGCTGATTACGGAGGCAGGAGAATATGAGTCCCAAGATGAAGAGGAATATGAACCAGAAGGAGAATATGGTGACATTGAGTACCCTGATGTGGGGGAAGTGCTGGTCACTAGACGTATCCTCAGTGCAATGGTGGATCCTTCAGAGACCATCCAAAGGGAGAACATCTTCCACAGCCGTTGCATCATCAAGGGAAAGGTATGTAACCTCATCATAGATGGTGGTTCTTGCACTAACGTTGCTAGTGCGTATATGGTTGATAAGCTAGGTCTAGAGAGGACACGGCATCCTCGACCATATAGACTGAGATGGCTTGATGACAAAGTGGAGCTCAAGATTCATGAGCAAGTCACTGTGCCATTCAGTGTGGGCAAGTACCAAGACCAGGTCGTGTGCGATGTGGTGCCCATGCAAGCTGGCCATCTTCTACTAGGAAGACCATGGCAGTTTGACAAAGAGACCAGGCATGATGGCAGAACCAATCTCTACACCTTCGTGCATGACAAGAGAAAGGTCAGCCTAGCTCCTCTTACACCTGCCCAAGTACATGAGCTACAACTCCAAATGAGTAAGGAAAAGAAACTTGTCAAGTCTAACTTTCTTATTCAACCTAGTCATGTCCGGAGAGCTTTAGCCTCGAAGGACTTAATGTTACTAATGGTTTTCAAGGAAGTGTTGAGTATAGAACAGGGACAGGTAGAGCTACCTCATGAAGTAGCAACACTCCTCAACAAATTCCAGGATGTATTTCCAGAGGAGATACCAGCAGGCTTGCCTCCTTTACGTGGCATAGAACATCAGATTGATCTAGTGCCGGAGCAGCCCTGCCCAACCGGCCAGCCTACCGGATGAGTCCAGAGGAGTCCAAGGAGCTTGAGAAGCAAGTCAAGGAGCTCCTGGAGAAAGGATATGTTCGAGAGAGCCTCAGTCCATGTGCTGTACCAGTGCTGCTAGTGCCCAAGAAGGATGGGACTTGGCGCATGTGTGTGGACTGCCGAGCCATCAACAACATCACAGTCAAGTATAGGCATCCAATACCACGACTGGATGACATGCTAGATGAGCTGAGTGGAGCCACGGTCTTCTCCAAGATAGACCTCAAAAGTGGATACCACCAGGTAAGAATGAAGGAAGGTGATGAGTGGAAAACCGCTTTCAAGACAAAGCAAGGACTCTACGAGTGGACAGTCATGCCATTTGGCTTGACTAATGCCCCAAGCACCTTCATGCGCCTTATGAACCAAGTTCTTAGGGCGTACATCAGTAAGTTTGTGGTAGTTTATTTTGATGACATACTTGTTTATAGTAAGTGCCTACGGGAACACCTCACACATCTTGAGATGGTCCTTAAAACCCTTCGACAAGAAGAGCTTTATGCCAATCTCAAGAAGTGCACCTTTTGTACTGATAAGCTTGTCTTTTTAGGTTTTGTTGTGAGTTCACAGGGCCTACAGGTTGATGAGAAAGATTCGAGCCATACAAGAATGGCCAACACCAGGAAACATCAGCCAAGTGAGGAGCTTCCACGGACTGGCCAGCTTCTATAGGAGATTCGTGCCCAACTTCAGCAGTATTGCCTCGCCATTGACGGCAGTAGTGAAGAAGAACGTGGGATTCAGCTGGGGAGAAGCTCAGGAGAAGGCATTCAAGGACTTGAAGGACAGCCTTACACACGCACCAGTGTTAGTCCTTCCCGACTTCAACAAGGCGTTTGAAGTGGAGTGTGATGCCTCTGGAATAGGCATAGGAGCAGTGCTAACCCAAGGAGGAGACCAGTGGCATACTTCAGTGAGAAGCTAGGTGGTGCCTCACTGAACTACCCCACTTATGACAAGGAGCTCTATGCCCTTGTCCGAGCATTGGAGACTTGGCAGCATTACTTGCTGTCCAAGGAGTTTGTGATCCACACTGATCACGAGACTCTCAAACACCTCAGAGGGCAAACCAATCTCAAGAGGAGACATGCCAGGTGGATGGAGTTCATAGAGACCTTCCCGTACATCATCAAGTACAAGAAGGGCAAAGACAATGTGGTAGCCGATGCACTATCAAGGAGGTTTGCCTTGATATCAACCATGGAGGCAAAGGTCCTAGGATTCGAGCACATCAAGGATCTATACAAGGATGATCCTGACTTGCTGAGAGCTACAAGGAGTGTAGCACAGGAGTCATGGCAAATTCTACATCCATGAGGATTCTTGTTCGAGAAAGAAGGCTGTGCATACCACAAGGATCACTAAGGGAGCTTATCATCCGAGAAGCTCATGGAGGAGGACTCATGGGCCACTTTGGTGTCGACAAGACTCTAGCAGTGGTCAAGGAGCACTTCTACTGGCCACACATCAAGAGGACAGTAGAAGCTCATTGTGCAAGATGCATCACTTGCAAGAAGGCAAAGTCCAGTGCAACCTCACGGGTTGTATCTCCACTGCCCATACCAACACATCCATGGGTGGACATCTCGATGGATTTTGTTCTAGGTCTGCCCAAGATCAACCACAAAGATGCAATCTTTGTAGTGGTGAACAGATTCTCCAAGATGGCACACTTCATCCCATGTGCCAATGTCAATGATGCCACACAAACAGCTGAGCTGTTCTTCAGGGAGATATGCGGCTTCATGGAGTGCCAAGGACCATCGTATCAGACAGGGACACCAAGTTCCTCAGCCATTTCTGGAGGACCCTTTGGAGAAAGCTAGGCACGGCTACTCTTCTCAACCACTTGCCATCCTCAAACCGATGGCCAAACTGAAGTTGTCAACAGGACACTATCAACTCTTCTCAGAACAACACTAGGGAAGAACCTAAAGACTTGGGTGGAGTGCCTGCCATTCATTGAGTTCGCCTACAACCGAGCCGTGCACTCAGCAACCAAGAAGACACCATTTGAAGTGGTATCGGCTTCAACCCTCTCACCCCATTGGAGCAAACACCACTGCCACCAGCTGAGATGACCAACCTCAACGGAGCATCCAAAGCAGAGTTCATAAGGAGGTTACACCAGAAGGTAGCAGAAAACTTGGAGAAGAGGACCGGACAGTCGTGACTCATGCCAACAAAGGAAGAAAGGAGGTGATCTTTCAACCAGGCGATTGGGTGTGGCTACACCCTCGGCAGGAGAGGTTCCCAAACCTAAGGAGTTCCAAGCTAGCACCAAGAGGAGATGGACCATTCAGAGTGCTCGAGAGGATCAACAACAACGCCTACGGATCGAGCTTCCAGGTGAGTTTAATGTGTCCAATCGTTCAATGTTACTGACTTGGCCCCTTTCCATGCAGATGAACCAGTTTGAGGACAAAACCTACTGAAGAGGGAGGGAATGATGAGGACATCAGGTCGTACATCCAGCCAGGAGACCAGACTGGCCGACCAGGAAGCTTGCCGAGACAGCAGGACCATCTGGGCGCGCCTGCGGACCAGACAGTAACCCTCGACCTATAGGACCAGACCGGTCAATCGCGGCGGAGAGGCCCAAGCTTCCGGCACACTTGTGGGGCGTGTGATGACCGCGGTCCCCCTGATGGCCTCGGGATCAACTTGGCGGTCCTGAAGTCATTCCGGCCAGTACGCGCACAATCCAGCGGTACAGCCATCCAGCCACGCTTCCACTTCTACACAAGAGGACTCGGACCAAATGAGCTACCAGCTCCAGGACATGCACTTAGAAAGTATCTACACCAGTGGTACCTCAGGAGCAATGACAAGAAGCAGAGCTCTTCCACAAATTCAGCTTATGTCGACAAGCTATAGAGGAAATCAGCTAAGGACAATGGGCCTTCAGTCCAAGGCTTCTCAACAACACAAGGAACATCAGAGACTTGGGCTTTAGTGGCAGAGGTCAAGGCCCAAGATTTTAACCCTACTCCAGATCCAGGAAGATCGTAGGAAGATGACAATGGGCCTTTTGCACTTTTCCTTTGTGCACTTTTGTAAACTTTCCTTTCATAGACCCTAGAAGGTCAAGCTGAACATATTAATAAGGCTCCTTCCAGCATTGTAGTTCGACAACCTTTTGATATTAATAAAGTAGAACTTTTCCTACAGTTTTCTCTCTAAGAATCTTGTGCTTAGAACCTAGTTGAGACCAGCCTCCTAGCTCTAAGTTTGTGATTTATCACGAGGTTCATCACCCTCGTGTGGTTCACTTCTTCCATCGTACCAACCAAAACCCCTATCCAGAAGTAGGTGAGTTCTCACTAACCTAAACACGCATACATCCTTCAATCGTAAGGCTTGTAAAACTTGTTTTGCAGGAAAGTGCTTACAACTCCAAGGCTTTTTGGATGACTCCTTGGAGGTGGTAAGAAGTGACCATTCAAGGCTCAAACCATGAACTTGGGTAGTTCTAGAATCTTGGACCACCCTTGTATTATGCAAATGGAAGTCTCATTTCCATTAGAATAGTTGTCCTTTGCCATCCTAAGCCACCTTGCCAAATCAAGGCAGGCCTTTGATAGTGCAGAAGCCCAGTCTTCTTCTTGAGACCAAAGGAGTCTGAACTTTAGGCCAGCAGATATACCTAATGTTTGGTTTGCCCATTTGATGGTGATGAATGTCATTGATCAAGTTGAATTCAAGAACCTTGCGTGGGCATTTGGTGAAACTACCACTCTGGCATAAATCTCCTTGTCGGAGGTAGCTTCAAGATGAATGATTCAAGATGTGGTGTTCCTGGCATTACTATAATCTCAAGCTTGAGGTCACCAAATAATCAAAAACTTCCTCAATGGGTGCCATCTAAGACTTGGAAACATAAATTCAAAACAGGAAAAATGCAAAGTTATACCAAAGGCATGAATTTTTGACTCAAAATGTGAAGATCCTACCCTGCAAAACAGAAGAGGTATTTTGAATGCTTCTTTCATCTGGACCTTGTGGCATGCTCCAAGCTTCTCTAGACTTGGAGTAGTTACCTTTGGGCTCACCTCAGCCACTAAAGCCCAAGTCTCTGAGCTGTGGTGTTGAGATGCCTTTGGATCTTGTTGTTGCCCAGTCATGCTCTTGAGTCCCATCCTTCTTGGAAGAGCTTGTCTGCAACTTCATGTCCTGAGGTAC
Organism: Pugionium cornutum; assembly: GCA_018901935.1. Classification (NCBI taxonomy): domain Eukaryota; kingdom Viridiplantae; phylum Streptophyta; class Magnoliopsida; order Brassicales; family Brassicaceae; genus Pugionium; species Pugionium cornutum. Next base: position 12,093,920 of record CM032155.1, read on the forward strand.
CACTGGTGTAGAGCTTCCTCAGTGCATGTCCTGGAGCTTGCTCTTCTCAAGCTCTGTGTGGAACTATCTGGAACTACCGCTGGATTGCGCTGGCGGAATGCTCAGGGAAGTTGATCAATCTGGTGTTCTCTTGCCACGTAGGAAAGCTGCTGGTATCTCCTCTGGAAATACATCCTGGAACTTGTTGGAGAGTTGCTACTTCAGGACTTGTGTTGGTAGCTCTACTGACTCTCTTCCTTCTCTCAACATTCAACATTTCTGCAAATCATATAGTCCAACATCCTAAATCCTTGAGCAGCTAAAGCTCTCCGGACATGGACTTGGTTGAATAAGAAAATTAGACTTTATAGTTTCTTTTCCTTACTCATTTGGAGTTGTAGCTCATGTACCTGGGCAGGTGTAAGAGGAGCTAGGCTGACCTTTCTCTTGTCATGCAAAGTGTAGAGATTGGTTGCCATCATGCCTGGTCTCTTTGTCAAACTGCCATGGTCTTCCTAGTAGAAGATGGCCAGCTTGCATGGGCACCATCGCACGACTTGGTCTTGGTACTTGCCACACTGAAAAGTGACTTGCTCATGGATCTTGAGCTCCACTTTGTCATCAAGCCATCTCAGTCTATAATGATGCTGTCTTCTCTAGACCTAGCTTATCAACCATATATGCACTAACAGCGGTGCAAGAACCACCATCTATGATGAGGTTACATACCTTGCCTTGATGGCAACGGCTGTGGAAGATGTTCTCCCTTTGGATGGTCTCTGAAGGATCCACCATTGCACTGAGATCGTCTAGTGACCAGCACTTCCCCATCAGGGTACTCAATGTCACCTATTCTCCTTCTGGTTCATAGTCCTCTTCATCTTGGGACTCATATCTCCTGCCTCCGTAATCAGCATAAGGTTGTTTGGGCACTCCCTTGAGATGTGTCCACGTCCCCTACACTTGAAACAAGTGATGTCACGTGATCTTTGAGGGTTAGAAGACTTAGGCTCTCTCTGGTCACGGGTGGGTTCAGGAGGCTTGCTCTTGAACCTGACTCGATCTCTATGCTCTTGCCTTTGTCTGGGCTTGGCATGTTGCTTGGTGCCCAAGGTGTCTTAGGCTTGCTGGATGTCTTGGCTCTTACGTTTGATGTGCTGCTCAGCCTGGACAGATAGGTGGAACAAGTCTTTGAAGTCATTGTAGATTTGCCTTTCCACCTTGCTGATTCTCTTGAGTCCATCCAAGAATTGTGCCATCAATGCTTCTTCATCATCATTGAGCTCCAATCTGTTCCTTAGCCTCTCGAACTCTTCATAGTACTCCTCTACTGATCTGGTACCCTGCTTAAAGTCGGTGCAAATCTCTAATGTAAGGTGGAACAAACCTTTGTCATGAGGTCTTTTTTGCATGTCTCAATCTCTTCCTCCTTTGTCAGACCTCATGATCCCACCAGATGAGGCATTGTCCGTGAGTTGTGCTACTGCCATGGACTCTCCTAGGCCAAAGATATGATCCATCCTCTCTCCCAATCTAGGTAAGCCTTGGGGTCTACTTTCCTGCAAAACTTGGAGGTTAGTTAACATCAGGATGATTACCCGGTTAGGCGTGTTCATCTCCATCCTCATGATGTCTAGGAGGCATTCTTGGTCTCTGGTGAAGACCATATGGCTCAAAGCCATCATCTTCTGCCTCTGGTTGCCGTGGAGGTCCTCTCGGGGTGATAGTTATGAGGTGTGTCCTCATCTCCATCTGGCTGGGGTTCCTCCTGTCGTGCGTGTCCTAAGGTGCTCAGGACCCTCAGGAGTCTGGCTCAGCTCTCACGTGCCTTATGGCCTGGAGGTCCTCACTCCAACCTCTCTATGGATGCGAGTTGTGTTTGGAGTGGTGAACATAGCCATCATGGCCTTTGCGTCTCTATTCTCTTCTGCCATTGCTGAAAGATTGCTCCTAAATTATTAGGAGGTTTCTGCAAAAGGAAAAAAAGGAAATTCAAAAAGGAAATTTAAAAAACATTCAATTTTTGTATTTTCTATTTTCTTTTCTTTTTAATTAACTTAAAATAAAGGAAATATGATTAAACAAAAGGAAAACGTGAATAATGCAAAATGAATCTAAACCCTAGTGATACCGCGGTTTGGAGTTTGATGTTTTATTTTTCTTGAATGACTTAAACTAATGCAAGAACTAAAAACAAAAAAGGATAGAAACAACCTGGTTTAGGAGCTTTAAGCTCTGATACCAAAATGATACAAGCTTGATTCAAGGATCTATGCTGTTTGGAGAAGATTAGGTGAAAACTCACCTTACTTCTGGATAGGGGTTTTTGGTTGGTAAGATGGAAGGTGAAGTGAACCACGAGGGTGATGAACCTCGTGATAAATCACAAACTTAGAGCTAGGAGGGCTGGTCTCAACTAGGTTCTAAGCGCACAAGTTCTTGAGAAAACTTGTTGAAAAATTCTACTTTATTAATTATCAAAAGGTTGTCGAACTACAATGCTGGAAGGAGCCTTATTAATATGCTGACAGCTTGACCTTCAGTCGACTCAAAAAAAAGGAAAACTTACAAAAGTGCACAAAAGGAAAAAATACAAAGTGTAATAAAAAAGGACCTATTCCTAAAATGTCTTTGACTCAAAAATGTAAACATTCTAGATCCTACCTGCAAAACAGAAGAGGCATATATATTTAAACTTACCAACTTACCTCATGGCCAAGAAATGGAAGGTGGCCGTCCTTGTGGCATGCTGCCTTGCTCCTATCTTGACTTGGAGTAGGGTTAAAATCTTTGGGCCTGACCTCTCTTGCCACTAAAGCCCAAGTCTCTGATTTGTATTGTTTTGAGAAGCCTTTGGACTCTTCTTGTACTTCTGGCCCATTGTCGATCTAGGAGCTTGTTGATAAGCTGAATTTGTGGAAGAGTGCTCTTGATCTGCTTCTTGTCATTGCTCCTGGAGGTACCACTGGTAGATACTTCCTCTAGATGCATGTCCTGGAGCTGGTAGCTTATCTGGTCCGAGTCCTTGTAGATGTTGAAAGTGGTCTGGATCTGGAGGCTGGGCTGTCGAAGAGCTGGCCAGTGTCATCTAGTTGATTCCAGGAAGTGGCGTCACCAAGGACTGGCAAATCCATGTCACCGCCAGTTGGGCTTGGGCCTCTCTCATGTTGGTTGGTCAGCTGGTCAGGCCAGATGTACCATTGGGCAGATGCAATGGCTGACTGTCTGAAAACTTCTCAATCAGTCTCCTGGTGCTGACAGTGATGCCATCATCAGGTGTTCGAAGAGTCAACTGTCATGATCCTTGGCCATCGGTTTGAGATGATGCAGTGGTAAGAGAGGAGCTTGTGCAGCTTTCTCCAGAGGGTCCTCCAGTGGCTGAGAATTTGAGTCTCTGTCACACAATGGTCTTGGCACTCCATGAAGTCGCTCCTTCCTGAAGAACAGTTGATGTTTGTGTAACATCATTAATGCACATGGAATGAATGTGCCATCTTGGAAAATCAGTCCACCACTACAAGATAGCATCTTGTGGTTGATCTTGCAGACCTAGAACAATGTCAGAAAGTCCTATGGATGTGAGAATGGCAAGGGAGAGATACAACCCTGATGTACTCAGACTTGCTTTTGCAAGTGATGCCTTGCACAATGGGATCACCTCTGATGTGTGGCGGTAGTGCTCCTTGACCACTGCTAGAATCTCACACAAGTGGCCCAGACCTTCTCCATGAGCTTCTGGTGATAAGTTCTGATCCTTGTGGTATCCTTCTTTGAACAAGAACCCATCATGGATGTAAAACACCATGACTCCAGCTCTCAGCAAGTCTGGATCATCCTTATACAGTGTATTCTCAAAAACCTAAGACTTTGGCTTCTGACATTGTCCTTGCCCTTTTGTACTTGATATGGCAGGGAAGGTTTCCATAACTCCATCCATGGAATGTCTTCCCTTGAGGTTGGTTTGCCTCTAAGGTTTGATCTCAGATCAGTGCATCACAAACTCCTTGACCAAGTAATGTTACCAGTCTCCAAAAGCGGACTAGCATAGAGCTCCTTGTAGGTGGGGTAATTCTGAGACACCTAACTTCTCACTGAAAAGTTGGCCTCCCTCCTTGGGTTAGCACTGCTCCATGCCTATTCAGAATCACACTCCACAAACTTCTTGTTGTGGGCAGGACTACTGTGCACATGGTGAGGCTGTCCTTCAAGGCCTGAATGCCTTCTGCTGAGTTCTCCCAGAGATGAATCCCATTCTTCTTTACTATTGCCGTCAATGGGAATATGCTGGTTCACATCTTCTGTAGAACTGGCCAGGCCTGAGCTTCTCACTCTGATGTTGCTGGGTGTTGGCCACTCTTGTGTAATCTTTCCTCATCAACCTGTATTTCCTGAACACAAAAGCCTAGAAAACAAAACTTATTGTACAAAAGGTGCACTTCCAATCATAAGCTCTTCTTGTGAGGTTTAATCACCATCAAGATGTGTAAATATTCCTAGCACTTACTTGTAAACTAGTATATAATCAAAAGACCACTACAAACTTACTGATGTCGCCCTAAGAACTTGTTCATGTATGAAGGTGCTTGGGTATTAGTCAGAAATGGCATGACTGTCCCTCGTGAGGCCTTGCTTTGTCTTGAAAGCAGTCTTCCACTCATCACCTGTTTCATTCTGACCTGGTGGTATCCTCTTGGATCTTGGAGAAAAGTACAGTTCATCTAAGAATGTCCAGCGTGGTATGGGATGCAGTACTTGGTGATAGTTGATTTGAAGACATCCTTCCCATCCTTCTTAGGGGAGCAGCATTGTGCACATGGTGAGCTCTCTGAACATATCCTTTTCTAGGAGCTCCTTAACTCCAGATCTGAAACTGGACTCATCCTGGTAGTTGGCAATGGGTACTGCTCAGAAGACCATCTGGTGCTTTCATGGTGAAGCAAGCCTGCTGATATCTCCTCAAAGACATCCTGGAACTTGTTGAGAGGACTCTTCAAGAGCTCACCATTCTTTCTCACACCACTTCTTTGAACACCAGGTAACATTAAATCCTGCTAGAGCTCTGGACATGACTTGGTTGAATAGAAAGACATGAGTTTCTTTTCCTTACTCAGGGAGCTCTACTGAGTGAGAGGCTAGGACCTTTCATCTGCACAAATGGCTGGAGCCATCATGCCTTGTGTCTCCTTGTCAAACCGCCATCTTCTGATGAGGACATCAGGTCGTACATCAGCCAGGAGACCAGACTGGCCGACCAGGAAGCTTGCCGAGACAGCAGGACCATCGGCGCCTGCGGACCACAGTACCGCGGACCCTATGGGACCAACATTGCAGCGGAGGCCCAAGCTTCGGCACGGTGGGGACGTGAATGACCGGTCCCCAGATGACACCGACTCCGGGATCAACTTGGCGGTCCTGAAGTCATTGGCCAGTACCACGCAGTCCAGCGGTACAGCGATCCAGCCGAGTACAGCACTTCCACTTCTACACGAGGACTCGGACCAAATGAGCTACCAGCTCCAGGACACCTCTTGAAGTCTACACCAGTGGTACCTCAATGACAAGAAGCAGATCAACACTCTTCCACAAATTCAGCTATGGGTCCAAGCTTCTAGAGAAGATCGACTAAGGACAATGGGCCAAAAATACAAGGAGTCCAAAGGCTTCTCAACAACACAAGGATCAGAGACTTGGGCTTTAGTGGCAAGGGTCAAGGCCCAAGATTTTAACCTCCAGTCGAAGACTAGGAGCAAGCGTGCATGCACAAGGGGCCACCTTCCATTTCTTGGCCGAGGTGAGTTAAGGTAAGTTTACATTCGAATATATGCCTCTTTCTGTTTTGCAGGGTAGGATCTAGTTGCTTTACATTTTTGAGTCAAGAACATTTTAGGAATAGGTCCTTTTAGGTTATGCACTTTTGTATCTTTTCCTTTGTGCACTTTTGTAAACTTTCCTTTTCTTTATTTGTGTCGACCCTAGAAGCTGTCGAACATATTAATAAGGCTCCTTCCAGCATTCGACCCTTTTGATTATTAATAAAGTAGAACTTTCCTACTTTCTCTCAAGAGAGACTTGTGCGCTTAGAACCTAGTTGAGACCAGCCCTCCTAGCTCTAAGTTTGTGATTTATCACGAGGTTCATCACCCTCGTGTGGTTCACTTCACCTTCCATCGTTTACCAACCAGAAAACCCCTATCCAGAAGCCTAAGGTTGAGTTTCTCACTAATCTTCTAAACAGCCCAGCATACATCCTTGAATCAAGGCTTGTATCATTTTGGTATCAGAGCTTAAAGCTCCTAAACCAGGTTGTTTCTATCCTTTGTTTTGTTTTTGTGTTCTTGCATTAGTTTAAGTTGCATTCAAGAAAAATCAAAAAATAACCTCAAACTCAAGAGTGCATCTAGCCTCTCGTGTATCACTAGGTTTAGATTCACTTTTGCATTACATACGTTTTCCTTTTGTTTAAGTCATATTTCCTTTATTTTTAAGTTTAATTAAAAAGAAAAGAAAAGAAAATAGAAAAGATACTAAAATTAATTGAAGCTAGCACAAGTTGTCAGGAAGTTTCCTTTTTAATTTCCTTTCTTTAGAATTTTTCCTTTTGCATTTTTCAAACCATATAAAAGAAAACTCTCCTAATAATTTAGGAGCACTAATTGTCTTCTTTCTTTGTAGCACACATGGGAGAAGAGAATAGAGAACGGCCATGATAATGTTCACCTCCAAACACACATCCCAAAGGTTGGGCGCGTGGAGAAAGTGATTCAGGCCATAAGGCACGTGAGAGCTGAGCAAGATCGTCCTGAGGGTCCTGAGTACCTTAGGACACGCACGAACAGGAGGAACCCCAGCCAGATGGAGATGAGGACAACCTCATAACTATCACCATAGGCGAAGGACCTCCACGGCCAGAGGCAGAAGATGATGGCTTTGAGCCATATGGTCTTCACCAGAGACCAAGAATGCCTCCTAGACGTCATGAGGATGGAGATGAACACACCTATAACGGGTAATTCATCCTGATGTTAAACTAACTCCTCCAACTTTTGCAGGAAAAGTAGACCCCGAGGCTTACCTAGATTGGGAGAAGAGAATGGATCATATCTTTGATCACTACAACCAACCAGGACCTAGGAGAGTCTCAATGGCAGTAGCACAACTCACGGACAATGCCCTCATCTGGTGGGATCGTGAGGTATCTGACAGAAGGAGGAAGAGAATGAGACCCATAGACTCATGGGTCGACATGAAAGACCTCATGCGACAAGGTTTGTTCCACCTTACTTTCATAGAGATTTGCAGACGTTTCGTACTCTTAAGCAGGGTACCAGATCAGTAGAGTACTATGAAGAGTTGAGAAGTTAAGGAACAGATTGGAGCTCAATGATGATGAAGAAGCATTGATGGCACAATTCTTGGATGGACTCAAGAAAGGATCAGCTGCAAGGTGGAAAGGCAAATCTACAACGACTTCAAGGACTTGTTCCACCTATCTGTGCAAGCTGACAGCACATCAAACGTAAGAGCCAAGACATCCAGCAAGCCTAAGACACCTTGGGCACCAAGCAACATGCCTAAGACAGTGGACAAAGGCAAAAGCGTAGAGATCGAGTCAAGGTTCAAGAGCAAGCCTCCTGAACCCACCCGTGACCAGAGAGCCTGGTAAGTCTTCTAACCCTCAAAGATCACGTGACATAACTTGTTTCAAGTGCAGGGGACGTGGACACATCTCAAGGAGTGCCCAAACAACGAGTCATGCTGATTACGGAGGCAGGAGAATATGAGTCCCAAGATGAAGAGGACTATGAACCAGAAGGAGAATATGGTGACATTGAGTACCCTGATGTGGGGGAAGTGCTGGTCACTAGGCGTATCCTCAGTGCAATGGTGGATCCTTCAGAGACCATCCAAAGGGAGAACATCTTCCACAGCCGTTGCACCATCAAGGGCAAGGTATGTAACCTCATCATAGATGGTGGTTCTTGCACTAACGTTGCTAGTGCATATATGGTTGATAAGCTAGGTCTAGAGAGGACACGGCATCCTCGACCATATAGACTGAGATGGCTTGATGACAAAGTGGAGCTCAAGATTCATGAGCAAGTCACTGTGCCATTCAGTGTGGGCAAGTACCAAGACCAAAGTAATGCGACGTGGTGCCCATGCAAGCTGGCCATCTTCTACTAGGAAGACCATGGCAGTTTGACAAAGAGACCAGGCATGATGGCGAACCAATCTCTACACCTTCGTGCATGACAAGAGAAAGGTCAGCCTAGCTCCTCTTACACCTGCCCAAGTACATGAGCTACAACTCCAAATGAGTAAGGAAAAGAAACTTGTCAAGTCTAACTTTCTTATTCAACCTAGTCATGTCCGGAGAGCTTTAGCCTCGAAGGATTTAATGTTACTAATGGTTTTCAAGGAAGTGTTGAGTATAGAACAGGGACAGGTAGAGCTACCTCCTGAAGTAGCAACTCTCCTCAACAAATTCAGGATGTATTTCCAGAGGAGATACCAGCAGGCTTGCCTCCTTTACGTGGCATAGAACACCAGATTGATCTAGTGCCGGGCAGCCCTGCCCAACCGGCCAGCCTACGGATGAGTCAGAGAGTCAAGGAGCTTGAGAAGCAAGTCAAGGAGCTCCTGGAGAAAGGATATGTTAGAGAGCCTCAGTCCATGTGCTGTACCAGTGCTACTAGTGCCCAAGAAGGATGGGACTTGGCGCATGTGCGTGGACTGCCGAGCAATCAACAACATCACAGTCAAGTATAGGCATCCAATACCACGACTGGATGACATGCTAGATGAGCTGAGTGGAGCCACGGTCTTCTCCAAGATAGACCTCAAAAGTGGATACCACCAGGTAAGAATGAAGGAAGGTGATGAGTGGAAGACTGCTTTCAAGACAAAGCAAGGGCTCTCTGAGTGGACAGTCATGCCATTTGGCTTGACTAATGCCCCAAGCACCTTCATCATGCCTTATGAACCAAGTTCTTAGGGCGTACATCAGTAAGTTTGTGGTAGTTTATTTTGATGACATACTTGTTTATAGTAAGTGCCTAGAACACCTCACACATCTTGAGATGGTACTTAAAACCCTTGACAAGAAGAGCTTTATGCCAATCTCAAGAAGTGCACCTTTGTACTGATAAACTTGTCTTTTTAGGTTTTGTTGTGAGTTCACAGGGCCTACAGGTTGATGAGGAGAAGATTCGAGCCATACAAGAATGGCCAACACCAGGAAACATCAGCCAAGTAAGGAGCTTCCCTCGGACTGGCCAGCTTCTATAGGAGATTCGTGCCCAACTTCAGCAGTATTGCCTCACCACTGACGGCAGTAGTGAAGAAGAACGTGGGATTCAGCTGGGGAGAAGCTCAGGAGAAGGCATTCCAGGCCTTGAAGGACAGCCTTACACACCAGTGCTAGTCCTTCCCGACTTCAACAAGGCGTTTGAAGTGGAGTGTGATGCCTCTGGAATAGGCATAGGAGCAGTGCTAACTCAAGGAGGGAGACCAGTGGCATACTTCAGTGAGAAGCTAGGTGGTGCCTCACTGAACTACCCACTTATGACAAGGAGCTTTATGCCCTTGTCCGAGCATTGGAGACTTGGCAGCATTACTTGCTGTCCAAGGAGTTTGTGATCCACACTGATCACGAGACTCTCAAACACCTCAGAGGGCAAACCAATCTCAAGAGGAGACATGCCAGGTGGATGGAGTTCATAGAGACCTTCCCGTACATCATCAAGTACAAGAAGGGCAAAGACAATGTGGTAGCCGATGCACTATCAAGGAGGTTTGCCTTGATATCAACCATGGAGGCAAAAGTCCTAGGATTCGAGCACATCAAGGATCTATACAAGGATGATCCTGAACTTGCTGAGAGCTACAAGGAGTGTAGCACAGGGAGTCATGGCAAATTCTACATCCATGAGGGATTCTTGTTCCGAGAAAGAAGGCTGTGCATACCACAGGATCACTAAGGGAGCTTATCATCCGAGAAGCTCATGGAGGAGGACTCATGGGCCACTTTGGTGTCGACAAGACTCTAGCAGTGGTCAAGGAGCACTTCTACTGGCCACACATCAAGAGGACAGTAGAAGCACATTGTGCAAGATGCATCACTTGCAAGAAGGCAAAGTCCGAGTGCAACCTCACGGGTTGTATCTCCACTGCCCATACCAACACATCCATGGGTGGACATCTCGATGGATTTTGTTCTAGGTCTGCCCAAGATCAACCACAAAGATGCAATCTTTGTAGTGGTGAACAGATTCTCCAAGATGGCACACTTCATCCCATGTGCCAATGTCAATGATGCCACAAACAGCTGAGCTGTTCTTCAGGGAGATAATGCGGCTTCATGGAGTGCCAAGGACCATCGTATCAGATAGGGACACCAAGTTCCTCAGCCATTTCTGGAGGACCCTTTGGAGAAAGCTAGGCACGAAGCTACTCTTCTCAACCACTTGCCATCCTCAAACCGATGGCCAAACTGAAGTTGTCAACAGGACCCTATCAACTCTTCTCAGAACAACACTAGGGAAGAACCTAAAGACTTGGGTGGAGTGCCTGCCATTCATTGAGTTCGCCACAACCGAGCCGTGCACTCAGCAACCAAGAAGACCCCATTTGAAGTGGTATCTGGCTTCAACCCTCTCACCCCATTGGAGCAAACACCACTGCCACCAGCTGAGATGACCAACCTCAACGGAGCATCCAAAGCAGAGTTCATAAGGAGGTTACACCAGAAGGTAGCAGAGAACTTGGAGAAGAGGACGGACGTCGTGACTCATGCCAACAAAGGAAGAAAGGAGGTGATCTTTCAACCAGGCGATTGGGTGTGGCTACACCTACGGCAGGAGAGGTTCCCAAACCTAAGGAGTTCCAAGCTAGCACCAAGAGGAGATGGACCATTCAGAGTGCTCGAGAGGATCAACAACAACGCCTACCGGATCGAGCTTCCAGGTGAGTTTAATGTGTCCAATCGTTCAATGTTACTGACTTGGCCCCTTTCCATGCAGATGAACCAGTTTTGAGGACAAAACCTACTGAAGAGGGAGGGAATGATGAGGACATCAGGTCGTACATCCAGCCAGGAGACCAGACTGGCCGACCAGGAAGCTTGCCGAGACAGCAGGACCATCTGGCCGCCTGCGGACCAGACAGTACCGCGGACCCTCGACCTATAGGACCAGACCGGTCAACATGCGGAGAGGCCCAAGCTTCCGGCACACTTGGTGGGGACGTGAATGACACCGCGGTCCCCTGATGACACCGCCGACTCCGGGATCAACTTGGCTGGTCCTGAAGTCATTCCGGCCAGTACCGCGCACAATCCAGCCGGTACAGCCATCCAGCCGAGTACACGCACACTTCCACTTCTACACAAGAGGACTCGGACCAAATGAGCTACCAGCTCCAGGACATGCACTTAGAGGAAGTATCTACACCAGTGGTACCTCCAGGAGCAATGACAAGAAGCAGATCAAGGGCACTCTTCCACAAATTCAGCTTAACAAGCTTCTAGAGGAAGAGCAGCTAAGGACAATGGGCCAGAAGAGCAAATTAGAGTCCAAAGGCTTCTCAACAACACAAGGAACATCAGAGACTTGGGCTTTAGTGGCAAGAGAGGTCAGGGCCCAAAGAGATTTAACCCTACTCCAAGTCGAAGACTAGGAGCAAGGCGCGTGCATGCCACAAGGACGGCCACCTTCCATTTCTTGGCCGTGAGGTAAGTTAAGGTAAGTTTCAATTCAAATATATGCCTCTTTCTGTTTTGCAGGGTAGGATCTAGATGCTTTACATTTTTGAGTCAAGAACATTTTAGAATAGGTCCTTTTTTGGTTATACACTTTTGTATCTTTTTCCTTTTGTGCACTTTTGTAAACTTTCCTTTTCTTTGTTTGAGTCGACCCTAGAAGGTCAAGCTGTCGAGCATATTAATAAGGCTCCTTCCAGCATTGTAGTTCGACAACCTTTTTGATATTAATAAAGTAGAACTTTTTCCAACAAGTTTTCTCTCTAAGAATCTTGTGCGCTTAGAACCTAGTTGAGACCAGCCCTCCTAGCTCTAAGTTTGGGATTTATCACGAGGTTCATCACCCCTCGTGTGGTTCACTTCACCCTTCCATCTTTTACCAACCAGAAAACCCCCATCCAGAAGCCTAAGGTTGAGTTTCTCACCTAATCTTCTACAAACAGCCACGCCACATACATCCTTGAATCAAGGCTTGTATCATTTTGGTATCAGAACCAGGTTGTTTCTATCCTTTGCTTGTCTTTTTTAGTTCTTGCATTAGTTTAAGTCGATTCAAGAAAATAAAAAAATAACAACTCCAAACCGAAAGATCTAGCCTCTACGTGTATCACTAGGGTTTAGATTCACTTTTGCATTGCTTTCACGTTTTCCTTTTGTTTAAATCATATTTTTATTTTAAGTTAAATTAAAAGAAAAAAAAAGAAAATAGAAAGATACTAAAGAATCAATTGGACAGCTAGCACAAGTTGTCAAGAAAGTTTCCTTTTTCTCAAATCTTCACATTTTTTGAATTTCCTTTCCTTAGGATTTTCCTTTTTGCATTTTTCAAATCCCATATAAAAAGAAACTCTCCTAATAATTTATGAGCACCCTAATTATCTTCTTTCTTTGTAGCACACATGGGAGAAGAGAATAGAGACGCAGCTGAAGCCATGATGGCCATGTTCACCACACTCCAAACACAACTCGCATCCATAGGCGGAGGTTGGAGCGCGTGGAGAGACCAGTAAGATTCCAGGCCATAAGGCACGTGAGAGCTGAGCAAGACCGTCCTGAGGGTCCTGAGTACCTTAGGACACGGCACGAACAGGAGGAACCCCAGCCAGATGGAGATGAGGACACAACCTCATAACTATCACCATAGGCCGAGAGGACCTCCACGGCAACCAGAGGCAGAAGATGATGGCTTTGAGCCATATGGTCTTCACCAGAGACCAAGAATGCCTCCTAGACAATGAGAATGGAGATGAACACACCTACAACCGGGTAATTCATCCTGATGTTAAACTAACTCCTCCAAGTTTTGCAGGAAAAGTAGACCCCGAGGCTTACCTAGATTGGGAGAAGAGAATGGATCATATCTTTGATCACTACAACCAACCAGGACCTAGGAGAGTCTCAATGGCAGTAGCACAACTCACGGACAATGCCCTCATCTGGTGGGATCGTGAGGTATCTGACAGAAGGAGAAAGAGAATGAGACCCATAGACTCATGGGTCGACATGAAAGACCTCATGCGACAAAGGTTTGTTCCACCTTACTTTCATAGAGATTTGCAACGTCGTTTTCGTACTTTTAAGCAGGGTACCAGATCAGTAGAGGAGTACTATGAAGAGTTCGAGAAGTTAAGGAACAGATTGGAGCTCAATGATGATGAAGAAGCATTGATGGCACAATTCTTGGATGGACTCCAAGAAAGGATCAGCCGCAAGGTGGAAAGGCAAATCTACAATGACTTCAAAGACTTGTTCCACCTATCTGTGCAAGCTGAGCAGCACATCAAACGGAAGAGCCAAGACATCCGCAGCAAGCCTAAGACACCTTGGGCACCAAGCAACATGCCTAAGACAGTGGACAAAGGCAAAAGCGTAGAGATCGAGTCAAGGTTCAAGAGCAAGCCTCCTGAACCCACCCGTGACCAGAGAGAGCCTGGTAAGTCTTCTAACCCTCAAAGATCACGTGACATAACTTGTTTCAAGTGCAGGGGACGTGGACACATCTCAAGGGAGTGCCCAAACAACCGAGCCATGCTGATTACGGAGGCAGGAGAATATGAGTCCCAAGATGAAGAGGACTATGAGCCAGAAGGAGAATATGGTGACATTGAGTACCCTGATGTGGGGGAAGTGCTGGTCACTAGACGTATCCTCAGTGCAATGGTGGATCCTTCAGAGACCATCCAAAGGGAGAACATCTTCCACAGCCGTTGCACCATCAAAGGAAAGGTATGTAACCTCATCATAGATGGTGGTTCTTGCACTAACGTTGCTAGTGCGTATATGGTTGATAAGCTAGGTCTAGAGAGGACACGGCATCCTCGACCATATAGACTGAGGTGGCTCGATGACAAAGTGGAGCTCAAGATTCATGAGCAAGTCGTGCCATTCAGTGTGGGCAAGTACCAAGACCAGTCGTACGTGGTGCCCATGCAAGCTGGCCATCTTCTACTAGGAAGACCATGGCAGTTTGACAAAGAGACCAGGCATGATGGTGAACCAATCTCTACACTTTTGTGCATGACAAAGAAAGGTCAGCTTGGCCCCTCTTACACCTGCCCAGGTACATGAGCTACAACCCCAAATGAGTAAGGAAAAGAAACTTATCAAGTCTAATTTTCTTATTCAACCAAGCCATGTCCGGAGAGCTTTAGCCTCGAAGGATATAATGTTACTAATGGTCTTCAAAGAAGTTTTGAGTGTAGAACAGGGACAGGTAGAGCTACCTCCTGAAGTAGCAACTCTCCTCAACAAATTCCAGGATGTATTTCCAGAGGAGATACCAGCAGGCTTGCCTCCTTACGTGGCATAGAACACCAGATTGATCTAGTGCCCGGAGCAGCCCTGCGCAACCGGCCAGCCTACCGGATGAGTCCAGAGGAGTCCAAGGAGCTTGTGAAGCAAGTCAAGGAGCTCCTAGAGAAAGGATATGTTCGAGAGAGCCTCAGTCCATGTGCCGTACCAGTGCTACTAGTGCCCAAGAAGGATGGGACTTGGCGCATGTGCGTGGACTGCCGAGCAATCAACAACATCACAGTCAAGTACAGGCATCCAATACCACGACTGGATGACCTGCTAGATGAGCTGAGGGGAGCCACTTCCAAGATAGACCTCAAGAGTGGATACCACCAGGTCAGAATGAAAGAAGGTGATGAGTGGAAAACTGCTTTCAAGACAAAGCAAGGGCTCTACGAGTGGACAGTTATGCCATTTGGCTTGACTAATGCCCCAAGTACCTTCATGCGCTTATGAACCAAGTTCTTAGGGCGTACATAAGTAAGTTCGTAGTAGTGTACTTTGATGATATACTTGTTTATAGTGAATGCCGTAGAGAACACCTTACACATCTTTAGATGGTACATAAAACCCTTCGGCAAGAAGAGCTTTATGCCAATCTCAAGACGTGCACCTACTGACAACCTTGTTTTCTTAGGCTTTTTTGTGAGTTCACAGGGCTTACAGATTGATGAGGAAAAGATTCGAGCCATACAAGAGTGGCCCAACACCAGGAAACATCAGCCAAGTAAGGAGCTTCCCTCGGACTGGCCAGCTTCTATAGGAGATTCGTGCCCAACTTCAGCAGTATTGCCTCACCACTGACGGCAGTAGTGAAGAAGAACGTGGGATTCAGCTGGGGAGAAGCTCAGGAGAAGGCATTCCAGGCCTTGAAGGACAGCCTTACACACCAGTGCTAGTCCTTCCCGACTTCAACAAGGCGTTTGAAGTGGAGTGTGATGCCTCTGGAATAGGCATAGGAGCAGTGCTAACTCAAGGAGGGAGACCAGTGGCATACTTCAGTGAGAAGCTAGGTGGTGCCTCACTGAACTACCCACTTATGACAAGGAGCTTTATGCCCTTGTCCGAGCATTGGAGACTTGGCAGCATTACTTGCTGTCCAAGGAGTTTGTGATCCACACTGATCATGAGACTCTCAAACACCTCAGAGGGCAAACCAATCTCAAGAGGAGACATGCCAGGTGGATGGAGTTCATAGAGACCTTCCCGTACGTCATCAAGTACAAGAAGGGCAAAGACAATGTGGTAGCCGATGCACTATCAAGGAGGTTTGCCTTGATATCAACCATGGAGGCAAAGGTCCTAGGATTCAGCACATCAGGATCTATACAAGGATGATCCTGACCTTGCTGAGAGCTACAAGGAGTGTAGCACAGGGAGTCATGGCAAATTCTACATCCATGAGGATTCTTGTTCCGAGAAAGAAGGCTGTGCATACCACAGGATCACTAAGGGAGCTTATCATCCGAGAAGCTCATGGAGGAGGACTCATGGGCCACTTTGGTGTCGACAAGACTCTAGCAGTGGTCAAGGAGCACTTCTACTGGCCACACATCAAGAGGACAGTAGAAGCACATTGTGCAAGATGCATCACTTGCAAGAAGGCAAAGTCCGAGTGCAACCTCACGGGTTGTATCTCCACTGCCCATACCAACACATCCATGGGTGGACATCTCGATGGATTTTGTTCTAGGTCTGCCCAAGATCAACCACAAAGATGCAATCTTTGTAGTGGTGAACAGATTCTCCAAGATGGCACACTTCATCCCATGTGCCAATGTCAATGATGCCACAAACAGCTGAGCTGTTCTTCAGGGAGATAATGCGGCTTCATGGAGTGCCAAGGACCATCGTATCAGATAGGGACACCAAGTTCCTCAGCCATTTCTGGAGGACCCTTTGGAGAAAGCTAGGCACGAAGCTACTCTTCTCAACCACTTGCCATCCTCAAACCGATGGCCAAACTGAAGTTGTCAACAGGACCCTATCAACTCTTCTCAGAACAACACTAGGGAAGAACCTAAAGACTTGGGTGGAGTGCCTGCCATTCATTGAGTTCGCCACAACCGAGCCGTGCACTCAGCAACCAAGAAGACCCCATTTGAAGTGGTATCTGGCTTCAACCCTCTCACCCCATTGGAGCAAACACCACTGCCACCAGCTGAGATGACCAACCTCAACGGAGCATCCAAAGCAGAGTTCATAAGGAGGTTACACCAGAAGGTAGCAGAGAACTTGGAGAAGAGGACGGACGTCGTGACTCATGCCAACAAAGGAAGAAAGGAGGTGATCTTTCAACCAGGCGATTGGGTGTGGCTACACCTACGGCAGGAGAGGTTCCCAAACCTAAGGAGTTCCAAGCTAGCACCAAGAGGAGATGGACCATTCAGAGTGCTCGAGAGGATCAACAACAACGCCTACCGGATCGAGCTTCCAGGTGAGTTTAATGTGTCCAATCGTTCAATGTTACTGACTTGGCCCCTTTCCATGCAGATGAACCAGTTTTGAGGACAAAACCTACTGAAGAGGGAGGGAATGATGAGGACATCAGGTCGTACATCCAGCCAGGAGACCAGACTGGCCGACCAGGAAGCTTGCCCGAGACAGCAGGACCATCTGGCGCGCCTGCCGGACCAGACAGTACCGCCGGACCCTCAACCTATAGGACCAGACCGGTCAACATCGCCGGCGGAGAGGCCCAAGCTTCCGGCACACTTGGTGGGGACGTGAATGACACCGCCGGTCCCCCTGATGACACCGCCGACTCCGGGATCAACTTGGCCGGTCCTGAAGTCATTCCGGCCAGTACCGCACATAATCCAGCCGGTACAAGCCATCCAGCCGAGTACACGCACACTTCCACTTCTACACAAGAGGACTCGGACCAAATGAGCTACCAGCTCCAGGACATGCACTTAGAGGAAGTATCTACACCAGTGGTACCAGGAGCAATGACAAGAAGCAGATCAAGAGCACTCTTCCACAAATTCAGCTTATGGGTCGACAAGCTTCTAGAGGAAGAGCAGCTAAGGACAATGGGCCAGAAGAGCAAATTAGAGTCCAAAGGCTTCTCAACAACACAAGGAACATCAGAGACTTGGGCTTTAGTGGCAAGAGAGGTCAGGCCCAAAGATTTAACCCTACTCCAAGTCAAGACTAGGAGCAAGGCTGCAGATGCCACAAGGACGCCACCTTCCATTTCTTGGAGGTAAGTTAAGGTAAGTTTCAATTCGAATATATGCCTCTTTCTGTTTTGCAGGGTAGGATCTAGATGCTTTACATTTTGAGTCAAGAACATTTTAGGAATAGGTCCTTTTTCGGTTATACACTTTTGTATCTTTTCCATTTGTGCACTTTTGTAAACTTTCCTTTTCTTTTTTTGAGTCGACCCTAGAAGGTCAAGGTGTCGAGCATATTAATAAGGCTCCTTCCAGCATTGTAGTTCGACACCCTTTTTGATATTAATAAAGTAGAACTTTCTTCCAACAAGTGTTTTCTCAAGAATCTTGTGCGCTTAGAATCTAGTTGAGACCAGCCCTCCTAGCTCTAAGTTTGTGATTTATCACCAGGTTCATCACCCCTCGTGTGGTTCCCTTCACCCCTCCATCGAATACCAACCCAAAAACCCCTATCCAAGAAGTCTAAGGTCGAGTTTCTCACCTAATCTTCTACAAACAGCCCACGCCATACATCCTTGAATCAAGGCTTGTATCATTTTGGTATCAGAGCTTAAAGCTCCTAAACCAGGTTGTTTCTATCCTTTTGCTTGTCTTATTTCTAGTTCTTGCATTAGTTTAAGTCGCATTCAAGAAAAATCAAAAAATAACATCAAACTCCAAACCGAGTGCATCTAGCCTCCTACGTATCACTAGGGTTTAGATTCACTTTTGCATTGCATTCACGTTTTCCTTTTGTTTAAGTCATATTTCCTTTATTTTAAGTTAAATTAAAAAAAAGAAAAGAAAATAGAAAAGATACTAAAAGAATTGAATTGGACAGCTAGCACAAGTTGTCTAGGAAGTTTCCTTTTTCAATTTCCTTTCTTAGATTTTCCTTTTGCATTTTTTCAAACCATATAAAAAGAAACTCTCCTAATAATTTAGGAGCACCCTAATTGTCTTCTTTCTTTGTAGCACACATGGGAGAAGAGAATAGAGACGCAGCTGAAGCCATGATGGCCATGTTCACCACACTCCAAACACAACTCGCATCCATAGGCGAGAGGTTGGAGCGTGGAGAGACCAGTAAGATTTCCAGGCCATAAGGCACGTGAGGGCTGAGCAAGACCATCCTGAGGGTCCTGAGCACCTTAGGACACGGCACTAACAGGAGGAACCCCAGCCAGATGGAGATGAGGACACACAACCTCATAACTATCACCATAGGCCGAGAGGACCTCCACGGCAACCAGAGGCAGAAGATGATGGCTTTGAGCCATATGGTCTTCACCAGAGACCAAGAATGCCTCCTAGTCATCATGAGGATGGAGCTGAACACACCTACAACCGGGTAATTCATCCTGATGTTAAACTAACTCCTCCAAGTTTTGCAGGAAAAGTAGACCCCGAGGCTTACCTAGATTGGGAGAAGAGAATGGATCATATCTTTGATCACTACAACCAACCAGGACCTAGGAGAGTCTCAATGGCAGTAGCACAACTCACGGACAATGCCCTCATCTGGTGGGATCGTGAGGTATCTGACAGAAGGAGGAAGAGAATGAGACCCGGAGACTCATGGGTCGACATGAAAGACCTCATGCGACAAAGGTTTGTTCCACCTTACTTTCATAGAGATTTGCAACGTCGTTTTCGTACTCTTAAGCAGGGTACCAGATCAGTAGAGGAGTACTATGAAGAGTTCGAGGAGTTAAGGAACAGATTGGAGCTCAATGATGATGAAGAAGCATTGATGGCACAATTCTGGATGGACTCCAAGAAAGGATCAGCAAGGTGGAAAGGCAAATCTAACGACTTCAAGGACTTGTTCCACCTATCTGTGCAAGCTGAACAGCACATCAAACGAAGAGCCAAGACATCCGCAGCAAGCCTAAGACACCTGATGCAACATGCCTAAGAAGGACAAAGGCAAAAGCAGAGATCGAGTCAAGGTTCAAGAGCAAGCCTCCTGAACCCACCGTGACCAGAGAGAGCCTGGTAAGTCTTCTAACCCCCAAAGATCACGTGACATAACTTGTTCCAAGTGCAGGGGACGTGGACACATCTCAAGGGAGTGCCCAAACAACCGAGTCATGCTGATTACGGAGGCAGGAGAATATGAGTCCCAAGATGAAGAGGAATATGAACCAGAAGGAGAATATGGTGACATTGAGTACCCTGATGGGGGGGAAGTGCTGGTCACTAGACGTATCCTCAGTGCAATGGTGGATCCTTCAGAGACCATCCAAAGGGAGAACATCTTCCACAGCCGTTGCACCATCAAGGAAAGGTATGTAACCTCATCATAGATGGTGGTTCTTGCACTAACGTTGCTAGTGCGTATATGGTTGATAAGCTAGGTCTAGAGAGGACACGGCATCTTCGACCATATAGACTGAGATGGCTCGATGACAAAGTGGAGCTCAAGATTCATGAGCAAGTCACTGTGCCATTCAGTGTGGGCAAGTACCAAGACCAGGTCGTGTGCGACGTGGTGCCCATGCAAGCTGGCCATCTTCTACTAGGAAGACCATGGCAATTTGACAAAGAGACCAGGCATGATGGCAGAACCAATCTCTACACCTTCGTGCATGACAAGAAAAAGGTCAGCCTAGCTCCTCTTACACCTGCTCAGGTACACGAGCTACAACTCCAAATGAGTAAGGAAAAGAAACTTATCAAGTCTAATTTTCTTATTCAACCAAGCCATGTCCGGAGAGCTTTAGCCTCCAAGGATTTAATGTTACTAATGGTCTTCAAAGAAGTTTTGAGAGTAGAACAGGGACAGGTAGAGCTACCTCCTGAAGTGGCAACTCTCCTCAACAAATTCCAGGATGTATTTCCAGAGGAGATACCAGCAGGCTTGCCTCCTTTACGTGGCATAGAACACCAGATTGATCTAGTGCCCGGAGCAGCCCTGCCCAACCGGCCAGCCTACCGGATGAGTCCAGAGGAGTCCAAGGAGCTTGAGAAGCAAGTCAAGGAGCTCCTGGAGAAGGGATATGTTCGAGAGAGCCTCAGTCCATGTGCTGTACCAGTGCTACTAGTACTAGTGCCCAAAAAGGATGGGACTTGGCGCAAGCGCGTGGACTGCCGAGCAATCAACAACATCACAGTCAAGTATAGGCATCCAATACCACGACTGGATGACATGCTAGATGAGCTGAGTGGAGCCACGGTCTTCTCCAAGATAGACCTCAAAAGTGGATACCACCAGGTAAGAATGAAGGAAGGTGATGAGTGGAAGACTGCTTTCAAGACAAAGCAAGGGCTCTACGAGTGGACAGTCATGCCATTTGGCTTGACTAATGCCCCAAGCACCTTCATGCGCCTTATGAACCAAGTTCTTAGGGCGTATATCAGTAAGTTTGTGGTAGTTTATTTTGATGACATACTTGTTTATAGTAAGTGCCTACGGGAACACCTCACACATCTTGAGATGGTCCTTAAAACCCTTCGACAAGAAGAGCTTTATGCCAATCTCAAGAAGTGCACCTTTTGTACTGATAAGCTTGTCTTTTAGGTTTTGTTGTGAGTTCACAGGGCCTACAGGTTGATGAAGAGAAGATTCGAGCCATACAAGAATGGCCAACACCAGGAAACATCAGCCAAGTAAGGAGCTTCCACGGACTGGCCAGCTTCTATAGGAGATTCGCGCCCAACTTCAGCAGTATTGCCTCACCATTGACGGCAGTAGTGAAGAAGAACGTGGGATTCAGCTGCGGAGAAGCTCAGGAGAAGGCATTCCAGGCCTTGAAGGACAGCCTTACACATGCACCAGTGCTAGTCCTGCCCGACTTCAACAAGACGTTGAAGTGGAGTGTGATGCCTCTGGAATAGGCATAGGAGCAGTGCTAACCCAAGGAGGGAGACCAGTGGCATACTTCAGTGAGAAGCTAGGTGGTGCCTCACTGAACTACCCACTTATGACAAGGAGCTCTATGCCCTTGTCCGAGCCTTGGAGACTTGGCAGCATTACTTGCTGTCCAAGGAATTTGTGATCCACACTGATCACGAAGACTCTCAAACACCTCAGAGGGCAAACCAATCTCAAGAGGAGACATGCCAGGTGGATGGAGTTCATAGAGACCTTCCCGTACATCATCAAGTACAAGAAGGGCAAAGACAATGTGGTAGCCGATGCACTATCAAGGAGGTTTGCCTTGATATCAACTATGGAGGCAAAGGTCCTAGGATTCGAGCACATCAAGGATCTATACAAGGATGATCCTGACTTGCTGAGAGCTACAAGGAGTGTAGCACAGGAGTCATGGCAAATTCTACATCCATGAGGATTCTTGTTCGAGAAAGAAGGCTGTGCATACCACAAGGATCACTAAGGGAGCTTATCATCCGAGAAGCTCATGGAGGAGGACTCATGGGCCACTTTGGTGTCGACAAGACTCTAGCAGTGGTCAAGGAGCACTTCTACTGGCCACACATCAAGAGGACAGTAGAAGCTCATTGTGCAAGATGCATCACTTGCAAGAAGGCAAAGTCCAGTGCAACCTCACGGGTTGTATCTCCACTGCCCATACCAACACATCCATGGGTGGACATCTCGATGGATTTTGTTCTAGGTCTGCCCAAGATCAACCACAAAGATGCAATCTTTGTAGTGGTGAACAGATTCTCCAAGATGGCACACTTCATCCCATGTGCCAATGTCAATGATGCCACACAAACAGCTGAGCTGTTCTTCAGGGA
Organism: Pugionium cornutum; assembly: GCA_018901935.1. NCBI lineage: Eukaryota > Viridiplantae > Streptophyta > Magnoliopsida > Brassicales > Brassicaceae > Pugionium > Pugionium cornutum. Next base: position 12,116,315 of record CM032155.1, read on the forward strand.
GATATGCGGCTTCATGGAGTGCCAAGGACCATCGTATCAGACAGGGACACCAAGTTCCTCAGCCATTTCTGGAGGACCCTTTGGAGAAAGCTAGGCACGGCTACTCTTCTCAACCACTTGCCATCCTCAAACCGATGGCCAAACTGAAGTTGTCAACAGGACACTATCAACTCTTCTCAGAACAACACTAGGGAAGAACCTAAAGACTTGGGTGGAGTGCCTGCCATTCATTGAGTTCGCCTACAACCGAGCCGTGCACTCAGCAACCAAGAAGACACCATTTGAAGTGGTATCGGCTTCAACCCTCTCACCCCATTGGAGCAAACACCACTGCCACCAGCTGAGATGACCAACCTCAACGGAGCATCCAAAGCAGAGTTCATAAGGAGGTTACACCAGAAGGTAGCAGAAAACTTGGAGAAGAGGACCGGACAGTCGTGACTCATGCCAACAAAGGAAGAAAGGAGGTGATCTTTCAACCAGGCGATTGGGTGTGGCTACACCCTCGGCAGGAGAGGTTCCCAAACCTAAGGAGTTCCAAGCTAGCACCAAGAGGAGATGGACCATTCAGAGTGCTCGAGAGGATCAACAACAACGCCTACGGATCGAGCTTCCAGGTGAGTTTAATGTGTCCAATCGTTCAATGTTACTGACTTGGCCCCTTTCCATGCAGATGAACCAGTTTGAGGACAAAACCTACTGAAGAGGGAGGGAATGATGAGGACATCAGGTCGTACATCCAGCCAGGAGACCAGACTGGCCGACCAGGAAGCTTGCCGAGACAGCAGGACCATCTGGGCGCGCCTGCGGACCAGACAGTAACCCTCGACCTATAGGACCAGACCGGTCAATCGCGGCGGAGAGGCCCAAGCTTCCGGCACACTTGTGGGGCGTGTGATGACCGCGGTCCCCCTGATGGCCTCGGGATCAACTTGGCGGTCCTGAAGTCATTCCGGCCAGTACGCGCACAATCCAGCGGTACAGCCATCCAGCCACGCTTCCACTTCTACACAAGAGGACTCGGACCAAATGAGCTACCAGCTCCAGGACATGCACTTAGAAAGTATCTACACCAGTGGTACCTCAGGAGCAATGACAAGAAGCAGAGCTCTTCCACAAATTCAGCTTATGTCGACAAGCTATAGAGGAAATCAGCTAAGGACAATGGGCCTTCAGTCCAAGGCTTCTCAACAACACAAGGAACATCAGAGACTTGGGCTTTAGTGGCAGAGGTCAAGGCCCAAGATTTTAACCCTACTCCAGATCCAGGAAGATCGTAGGAAGATGACAATGGGCCTTTTGCACTTTTCCTTTGTGCACTTTTGTAAACTTTCCTTTCATAGACCCTAGAAGGTCAAGCTGAACATATTAATAAGGCTCCTTCCAGCATTGTAGTTCGACAACCTTTTGATATTAATAAAGTAGAACTTTTCCTACAGTTTTCTCTCTAAGAATCTTGTGCTTAGAACCTAGTTGAGACCAGCCTCCTAGCTCTAAGTTTGTGATTTATCACGAGGTTCATCACCCTCGTGTGGTTCACTTCTTCCATCGTACCAACCAAAACCCCTATCCAGAAGTAGGTGAGTTCTCACTAACCTAAACACGCATACATCCTTCAATCGTAAGGCTTGTAAAACTTGTTTTGCAGGAAAGTGCTTACAACTCCAAGGCTTTTTGGATGACTCCTTGGAGGTGGTAAGAAGTGACCATTCAAGGCTCAAACCATGAACTTGGGTAGTTCTAGAATCTTGGACCACCCTTGTATTATGCAAATGGAAGTCTCATTTCCATTAGAATAGTTGTCCTTTGCCATCCTAAGCCACCTTGCCAAATCAAGGCAGGCCTTTGATAGTGCAGAAGCCCAGTCTTCTTCTTGAGACCAAAGGAGTCTGAACTTTAGGCCAGCAGATATACCTAATGTTTGGTTTGCCCATTTGATGGTGATGAATGTCATTGATCAAGTTGAATTCAAGAACCTTGCGTGGGCATTTGGTGAAACTACCACTCTGGCATAAATCTCCTTGTCGGAGGTAGCTTCAAGATGAATGATTCAAGATGTGGTGTTCCTGGCATTACTATAATCTCAAGCTTGAGGTCACCAAATAATCAAAAACTTCCTCAATGGGTGCCATCTAAGACTTGGAAACATAAATTCAAAACAGGAAAAATGCAAAGTTATACCAAAGGCATGAATTTTTGACTCAAAATGTGAAGATCCTACCCTGCAAAACAGAAGAGGTATTTTGAATGCTTCTTTCATCTGGACCTTGTGGCATGCTCCAAGCTTCTCTAGACTTGGAGTAGTTACCTTTGGGCTCACCTCAGCCACTAAAGCCCAAGTCTCTGAGCTGTGGTGTTGAGATGCCTTTGGATCTTGTTGTTGCCCAGTCATGCTCTTGAGTCCCATCCTTCTTGGAAGAGCTTGTCTGCAACTTCATGTCCTGAGGTACCACTGGTGTAGAGCTTCCTCAGTGCATGTCCTGGAGCTTGCTCTTCTCAAGCTCTGTGTGGAACTATCTGGAACTACCGCTGGATTGCGCTGGCGGAATGCTCAGGGAAGTTGATCAATCTGGTGTTCTCTTGCCACGTAGGAAAGCTGCTGGTATCTCCTCTGGAAATACATCCTGGAACTTGTTGGAGAGTTGCTACTTCAGGACTTGTGTTGGTAGCTCTACTGACTCTCTTCCTTCTCTCAACATTCAACATTTCTGCAAATCATATAGTCCAACATCCTAAATCCTTGAGCAGCTAAAGCTCTCCGGACATGGACTTGGTTGAATAAGAAAATTAGACTTTATAGTTTCTTTTCCTTACTCATTTGGAGTTGTAGCTCATGTACCTGGGCAGGTGTAAGAGGAGCTAGGCTGACCTTTCTCTTGTCATGCAAAGTGTAGAGATTGGTTGCCATCATGCCTGGTCTCTTTGTCAAACTGCCATGGTCTTCCTAGTAGAAGATGGCCAGCTTGCATGGGCACCATCGCACGACTTGGTCTTGGTACTTGCCACACTGAAAAGTGACTTGCTCATGGATCTTGAGCTCCACTTTGTCATCAAGCCATCTCAGTCTATAATGATGCTGTCTTCTCTAGACCTAGCTTATCAACCATATATGCACTAACAGCGGTGCAAGAACCACCATCTATGATGAGGTTACATACCTTGCCTTGATGGCAACGGCTGTGGAAGATGTTCTCCCTTTGGATGGTCTCTGAAGGATCCACCATTGCACTGAGATCGTCTAGTGACCAGCACTTCCCCATCAGGGTACTCAATGTCACCTATTCTCCTTCTGGTTCATAGTCCTCTTCATCTTGGGACTCATATCTCCTGCCTCCGTAATCAGCATAAGGTTGTTTGGGCACTCCCTTGAGATGTGTCCACGTCCCCTACACTTGAAACAAGTGATGTCACGTGATCTTTGAGGGTTAGAAGACTTAGGCTCTCTCTGGTCACGGGTGGGTTCAGGAGGCTTGCTCTTGAACCTGACTCGATCTCTATGCTCTTGCCTTTGTCTGGGCTTGGCATGTTGCTTGGTGCCCAAGGTGTCTTAGGCTTGCTGGATGTCTTGGCTCTTACGTTTGATGTGCTGCTCAGCCTGGACAGATAGGTGGAACAAGTCTTTGAAGTCATTGTAGATTTGCCTTTCCACCTTGCTGATTCTCTTGAGTCCATCCAAGAATTGTGCCATCAATGCTTCTTCATCATCATTGAGCTCCAATCTGTTCCTTAGCCTCTCGAACTCTTCATAGTACTCCTCTACTGATCTGGTACCCTGCTTAAAGTCGGTGCAAATCTCTAATGTAAGGTGGAACAAACCTTTGTCATGAGGTCTTTTTTGCATGTCTCAATCTCTTCCTCCTTTGTCAGACCTCATGATCCCACCAGATGAGGCATTGTCCGTGAGTTGTGCTACTGCCATGGACTCTCCTAGGCCAAAGATATGATCCATCCTCTCTCCCAATCTAGGTAAGCCTTGGGGTCTACTTTCCTGCAAAACTTGGAGGTTAGTTAACATCAGGATGATTACCCGGTTAGGCGTGTTCATCTCCATCCTCATGATGTCTAGGAGGCATTCTTGGTCTCTGGTGAAGACCATATGGCTCAAAGCCATCATCTTCTGCCTCTGGTTGCCGTGGAGGTCCTCTCGGGGTGATAGTTATGAGGTGTGTCCTCATCTCCATCTGGCTGGGGTTCCTCCTGTCGTGCGTGTCCTAAGGTGCTCAGGACCCTCAGGAGTCTGGCTCAGCTCTCACGTGCCTTATGGCCTGGAGGTCCTCACTCCAACCTCTCTATGGATGCGAGTTGTGTTTGGAGTGGTGAACATAGCCATCATGGCCTTTGCGTCTCTATTCTCTTCTGCCATTGCTGAAAGATTGCTCCTAAATTATTAGGAGGTTTCTGCAAAAGGAAAAAAAGGAAATTCAAAAAGGAAATTTAAAAAACATTCAATTTTTGTATTTTCTATTTTCTTTTCTTTTTAATTAACTTAAAATAAAGGAAATATGATTAAACAAAAGGAAAACGTGAATAATGCAAAATGAATCTAAACCCTAGTGATACCGCGGTTTGGAGTTTGATGTTTTATTTTTCTTGAATGACTTAAACTAATGCAAGAACTAAAAACAAAAAAGGATAGAAACAACCTGGTTTAGGAGCTTTAAGCTCTGATACCAAAATGATACAAGCTTGATTCAAGGATCTATGCTGTTTGGAGAAGATTAGGTGAAAACTCACCTTACTTCTGGATAGGGGTTTTTGGTTGGTAAGATGGAAGGTGAAGTGAACCACGAGGGTGATGAACCTCGTGATAAATCACAAACTTAGAGCTAGGAGGGCTGGTCTCAACTAGGTTCTAAGCGCACAAGTTCTTGAGAAAACTTGTTGAAAAATTCTACTTTATTAATTATCAAAAGGTTGTCGAACTACAATGCTGGAAGGAGCCTTATTAATATGCTGACAGCTTGACCTTCAGTCGACTCAAAAAAAAGGAAAACTTACAAAAGTGCACAAAAGGAAAAAATACAAAGTGTAATAAAAAAGGACCTATTCCTAAAATGTCTTTGACTCAAAAATGTAAACATTCTAGATCCTACCTGCAAAACAGAAGAGGCATATATATTTAAACTTACCAACTTACCTCATGGCCAAGAAATGGAAGGTGGCCGTCCTTGTGGCATGCTGCCTTGCTCCTATCTTGACTTGGAGTAGGGTTAAAATCTTTGGGCCTGACCTCTCTTGCCACTAAAGCCCAAGTCTCTGATTTGTATTGTTTTGAGAAGCCTTTGGACTCTTCTTGTACTTCTGGCCCATTGTCGATCTAGGAGCTTGTTGATAAGCTGAATTTGTGGAAGAGTGCTCTTGATCTGCTTCTTGTCATTGCTCCTGGAGGTACCACTGGTAGATACTTCCTCTAGATGCATGTCCTGGAGCTGGTAGCTTATCTGGTCCGAGTCCTTGTAGATGTTGAAAGTGGTCTGGATCTGGAGGCTGGGCTGTCGAAGAGCTGGCCAGTGTCATCTAGTTGATTCCAGGAAGTGGCGTCACCAAGGACTGGCAAATCCATGTCACCGCCAGTTGGGCTTGGGCCTCTCTCATGTTGGTTGGTCAGCTGGTCAGGCCAGATGTACCATTGGGCAGATGCAATGGCTGACTGTCTGAAAACTTCTCAATCAGTCTCCTGGTGCTGACAGTGATGCCATCATCAGGTGTTCGAAGAGTCAACTGTCATGATCCTTGGCCATCGGTTTGAGATGATGCAGTGGTAAGAGAGGAGCTTGTGCAGCTTTCTCCAGAGGGTCCTCCAGTGGCTGAGAATTTGAGTCTCTGTCACACAATGGTCTTGGCACTCCATGAAGTCGCTCCTTCCTGAAGAACAGTTGATGTTTGTGTAACATCATTAATGCACATGGAATGAATGTGCCATCTTGGAAAATCAGTCCACCACTACAAGATAGCATCTTGTGGTTGATCTTGCAGACCTAGAACAATGTCAGAAAGTCCTATGGATGTGAGAATGGCAAGGGAGAGATACAACCCTGATGTACTCAGACTTGCTTTTGCAAGTGATGCCTTGCACAATGGGATCACCTCTGATGTGTGGCGGTAGTGCTCCTTGACCACTGCTAGAATCTCACACAAGTGGCCCAGACCTTCTCCATGAGCTTCTGGTGATAAGTTCTGATCCTTGTGGTATCCTTCTTTGAACAAGAACCCATCATGGATGTAAAACACCATGACTCCAGCTCTCAGCAAGTCTGGATCATCCTTATACAGTGTATTCTCAAAAACCTAAGACTTTGGCTTCTGACATTGTCCTTGCCCTTTTGTACTTGATATGGCAGGGAAGGTTTCCATAACTCCATCCATGGAATGTCTTCCCTTGAGGTTGGTTTGCCTCTAAGGTTTGATCTCAGATCAGTGCATCACAAACTCCTTGACCAAGTAATGTTACCAGTCTCCAAAAGCGGACTAGCATAGAGCTCCTTGTAGGTGGGGTAATTCTGAGACACCTAACTTCTCACTGAAAAGTTGGCCTCCCTCCTTGGGTTAGCACTGCTCCATGCCTATTCAGAATCACACTCCACAAACTTCTTGTTGTGGGCAGGACTACTGTGCACATGGTGAGGCTGTCCTTCAAGGCCTGAATGCCTTCTGCTGAGTTCTCCCAGAGATGAATCCCATTCTTCTTTACTATTGCCGTCAATGGGAATATGCTGGTTCACATCTTCTGTAGAACTGGCCAGGCCTGAGCTTCTCACTCTGATGTTGCTGGGTGTTGGCCACTCTTGTGTAATCTTTCCTCATCAACCTGTATTTCCTGAACACAAAAGCCTAGAAAACAAAACTTATTGTACAAAAGGTGCACTTCCAATCATAAGCTCTTCTTGTGAGGTTTAATCACCATCAAGATGTGTAAATATTCCTAGCACTTACTTGTAAACTAGTATATAATCAAAAGACCACTACAAACTTACTGATGTCGCCCTAAGAACTTGTTCATGTATGAAGGTGCTTGGGTATTAGTCAGAAATGGCATGACTGTCCCTCGTGAGGCCTTGCTTTGTCTTGAAAGCAGTCTTCCACTCATCACCTGTTTCATTCTGACCTGGTGGTATCCTCTTGGATCTTGGAGAAAAGTACAGTTCATCTAAGAATGTCCAGCGTGGTATGGGATGCAGTACTTGGTGATAGTTGATTTGAAGACATCCTTCCCATCCTTCTTAGGGGAGCAGCATTGTGCACATGGTGAGCTCTCTGAACATATCCTTTTCTAGGAGCTCCTTAACTCCAGATCTGAAACTGGACTCATCCTGGTAGTTGGCAATGGGTACTGCTCAGAAGACCATCTGGTGCTTTCATGGTGAAGCAAGCCTGCTGATATCTCCTCAAAGACATCCTGGAACTTGTTGAGAGGACTCTTCAAGAGCTCACCATTCTTTCTCACACCACTTCTTTGAACACCAGGTAACATTAAATCCTGCTAGAGCTCTGGACATGACTTGGTTGAATAGAAAGACATGAGTTTCTTTTCCTTACTCAGGGAGCTCTACTGAGTGAGAGGCTAGGACCTTTCATCTGCACAAATGGCTGGAGCCATCATGCCTTGTGTCTCCTTGTCAAACCGCCATCTTCTGATGAGGACATCAGGTCGTACATCAGCCAGGAGACCAGACTGGCCGACCAGGAAGCTTGCCGAGACAGCAGGACCATCGGCGCCTGCGGACCACAGTACCGCGGACCCTATGGGACCAACATTGCAGCGGAGGCCCAAGCTTCGGCACGGTGGGGACGTGAATGACCGGTCCCCAGATGACACCGACTCCGGGATCAACTTGGCGGTCCTGAAGTCATTGGCCAGTACCACGCAGTCCAGCGGTACAGCGATCCAGCCGAGTACAGCACTTCCACTTCTACACGAGGACTCGGACCAAATGAGCTACCAGCTCCAGGACACCTCTTGAAGTCTACACCAGTGGTACCTCAATGACAAGAAGCAGATCAACACTCTTCCACAAATTCAGCTATGGGTCCAAGCTTCTAGAGAAGATCGACTAAGGACAATGGGCCAAAAATACAAGGAGTCCAAAGGCTTCTCAACAACACAAGGATCAGAGACTTGGGCTTTAGTGGCAAGGGTCAAGGCCCAAGATTTTAACCTCCAGTCGAAGACTAGGAGCAAGCGTGCATGCACAAGGGGCCACCTTCCATTTCTTGGCCGAGGTGAGTTAAGGTAAGTTTACATTCGAATATATGCCTCTTTCTGTTTTGCAGGGTAGGATCTAGTTGCTTTACATTTTTGAGTCAAGAACATTTTAGGAATAGGTCCTTTTAGGTTATGCACTTTTGTATCTTTTCCTTTGTGCACTTTTGTAAACTTTCCTTTTCTTTATTTGTGTCGACCCTAGAAGCTGTCGAACATATTAATAAGGCTCCTTCCAGCATTCGACCCTTTTGATTATTAATAAAGTAGAACTTTCCTACTTTCTCTCAAGAGAGACTTGTGCGCTTAGAACCTAGTTGAGACCAGCCCTCCTAGCTCTAAGTTTGTGATTTATCACGAGGTTCATCACCCTCGTGTGGTTCACTTCACCTTCCATCGTTTACCAACCAGAAAACCCCTATCCAGAAGCCTAAGGTTGAGTTTCTCACTAATCTTCTAAACAGCCCAGCATACATCCTTGAATCAAGGCTTGTATCATTTTGGTATCAGAGCTTAAAGCTCCTAAACCAGGTTGTTTCTATCCTTTGTTTTGTTTTTGTGTTCTTGCATTAGTTTAAGTTGCATTCAAGAAAAATCAAAAAATAACCTCAAACTCAAGAGTGCATCTAGCCTCTCGTGTATCACTAGGTTTAGATTCACTTTTGCATTACATACGTTTTCCTTTTGTTTAAGTCATATTTCCTTTATTTTTAAGTTTAATTAAAAAGAAAAGAAAAGAAAATAGAAAAGATACTAAAATTAATTGAAGCTAGCACAAGTTGTCAGGAAGTTTCCTTTTTAATTTCCTTTCTTTAGAATTTTTCCTTTTGCATTTTTCAAACCATATAAAAGAAAACTCTCCTAATAATTTAGGAGCACTAATTGTCTTCTTTCTTTGTAGCACACATGGGAGAAGAGAATAGAGAACGGCCATGATAATGTTCACCTCCAAACACACATCCCAAAGGTTGGGCGCGTGGAGAAAGTGATTCAGGCCATAAGGCACGTGAGAGCTGAGCAAGATCGTCCTGAGGGTCCTGAGTACCTTAGGACACGCACGAACAGGAGGAACCCCAGCCAGATGGAGATGAGGACAACCTCATAACTATCACCATAGGCGAAGGACCTCCACGGCCAGAGGCAGAAGATGATGGCTTTGAGCCATATGGTCTTCACCAGAGACCAAGAATGCCTCCTAGACGTCATGAGGATGGAGATGAACACACCTATAACGGGTAATTCATCCTGATGTTAAACTAACTCCTCCAACTTTTGCAGGAAAAGTAGACCCCGAGGCTTACCTAGATTGGGAGAAGAGAATGGATCATATCTTTGATCACTACAACCAACCAGGACCTAGGAGAGTCTCAATGGCAGTAGCACAACTCACGGACAATGCCCTCATCTGGTGGGATCGTGAGGTATCTGACAGAAGGAGGAAGAGAATGAGACCCATAGACTCATGGGTCGACATGAAAGACCTCATGCGACAAGGTTTGTTCCACCTTACTTTCATAGAGATTTGCAGACGTTTCGTACTCTTAAGCAGGGTACCAGATCAGTAGAGTACTATGAAGAGTTGAGAAGTTAAGGAACAGATTGGAGCTCAATGATGATGAAGAAGCATTGATGGCACAATTCTTGGATGGACTCAAGAAAGGATCAGCTGCAAGGTGGAAAGGCAAATCTACAACGACTTCAAGGACTTGTTCCACCTATCTGTGCAAGCTGACAGCACATCAAACGTAAGAGCCAAGACATCCAGCAAGCCTAAGACACCTTGGGCACCAAGCAACATGCCTAAGACAGTGGACAAAGGCAAAAGCGTAGAGATCGAGTCAAGGTTCAAGAGCAAGCCTCCTGAACCCACCCGTGACCAGAGAGCCTGGTAAGTCTTCTAACCCTCAAAGATCACGTGACATAACTTGTTTCAAGTGCAGGGGACGTGGACACATCTCAAGGAGTGCCCAAACAACGAGTCATGCTGATTACGGAGGCAGGAGAATATGAGTCCCAAGATGAAGAGGACTATGAACCAGAAGGAGAATATGGTGACATTGAGTACCCTGATGTGGGGGAAGTGCTGGTCACTAGGCGTATCCTCAGTGCAATGGTGGATCCTTCAGAGACCATCCAAAGGGAGAACATCTTCCACAGCCGTTGCACCATCAAGGGCAAGGTATGTAACCTCATCATAGATGGTGGTTCTTGCACTAACGTTGCTAGTGCATATATGGTTGATAAGCTAGGTCTAGAGAGGACACGGCATCCTCGACCATATAGACTGAGATGGCTTGATGACAAAGTGGAGCTCAAGATTCATGAGCAAGTCACTGTGCCATTCAGTGTGGGCAAGTACCAAGACCAAAGTAATGCGACGTGGTGCCCATGCAAGCTGGCCATCTTCTACTAGGAAGACCATGGCAGTTTGACAAAGAGACCAGGCATGATGGCGAACCAATCTCTACACCTTCGTGCATGACAAGAGAAAGGTCAGCCTAGCTCCTCTTACACCTGCCCAAGTACATGAGCTACAACTCCAAATGAGTAAGGAAAAGAAACTTGTCAAGTCTAACTTTCTTATTCAACCTAGTCATGTCCGGAGAGCTTTAGCCTCGAAGGATTTAATGTTACTAATGGTTTTCAAGGAAGTGTTGAGTATAGAACAGGGACAGGTAGAGCTACCTCCTGAAGTAGCAACTCTCCTCAACAAATTCAGGATGTATTTCCAGAGGAGATACCAGCAGGCTTGCCTCCTTTACGTGGCATAGAACACCAGATTGATCTAGTGCCGGGCAGCCCTGCCCAACCGGCCAGCCTACGGATGAGTCAGAGAGTCAAGGAGCTTGAGAAGCAAGTCAAGGAGCTCCTGGAGAAAGGATATGTTAGAGAGCCTCAGTCCATGTGCTGTACCAGTGCTACTAGTGCCCAAGAAGGATGGGACTTGGCGCATGTGCGTGGACTGCCGAGCAATCAACAACATCACAGTCAAGTATAGGCATCCAATACCACGACTGGATGACATGCTAGATGAGCTGAGTGGAGCCACGGTCTTCTCCAAGATAGACCTCAAAAGTGGATACCACCAGGTAAGAATGAAGGAAGGTGATGAGTGGAAGACTGCTTTCAAGACAAAGCAAGGGCTCTCTGAGTGGACAGTCATGCCATTTGGCTTGACTAATGCCCCAAGCACCTTCATCATGCCTTATGAACCAAGTTCTTAGGGCGTACATCAGTAAGTTTGTGGTAGTTTATTTTGATGACATACTTGTTTATAGTAAGTGCCTAGAACACCTCACACATCTTGAGATGGTACTTAAAACCCTTGACAAGAAGAGCTTTATGCCAATCTCAAGAAGTGCACCTTTGTACTGATAAACTTGTCTTTTTAGGTTTTGTTGTGAGTTCACAGGGCCTACAGGTTGATGAGGAGAAGATTCGAGCCATACAAGAATGGCCAACACCAGGAAACATCAGCCAAGTAAGGAGCTTCCCTCGGACTGGCCAGCTTCTATAGGAGATTCGTGCCCAACTTCAGCAGTATTGCCTCACCACTGACGGCAGTAGTGAAGAAGAACGTGGGATTCAGCTGGGGAGAAGCTCAGGAGAAGGCATTCCAGGCCTTGAAGGACAGCCTTACACACCAGTGCTAGTCCTTCCCGACTTCAACAAGGCGTTTGAAGTGGAGTGTGATGCCTCTGGAATAGGCATAGGAGCAGTGCTAACTCAAGGAGGGAGACCAGTGGCATACTTCAGTGAGAAGCTAGGTGGTGCCTCACTGAACTACCCACTTATGACAAGGAGCTTTATGCCCTTGTCCGAGCATTGGAGACTTGGCAGCATTACTTGCTGTCCAAGGAGTTTGTGATCCACACTGATCATGAGACTCTCAAACACCTCAGAGGGCAAACCAATCTCAAGAGGAGACATGCCAGGTGGATGGAGTTCATAGAGACCTTCCCGTACGTCATCAAGTACAAGAAGGGCAAAGACAATGTGGTAGCCGATGCACTATCAAGGAGGTTTGCCTTGATATCAACCATGGAGGCAAAGGTCCTAGGATTCAGCACATCAGGATCTATACAAGGATGATCCTGACCTTGCTGAGAGCTACAAGGAGTGTAGCACAGGGAGTCATGGCAAATTCTACATCCATGAGGATTCTTGTTCCGAGAAAGAAGGCTGTGCATACCACAGGATCACTAAGGGAGCTTATCATCCGAGAAGCTCATGGAGGAGGACTCATGGGCCACTTTGGTGTCGACAAGACTCTAGCAGTGGTCAAGGAGCACTTCTACTGGCCACACATCAAGAGGACAGTAGAAGCACATTGTGCAAGATGCATCACTTGCAAGAAGGCAAAGTCCGAGTGCAACCTCACGGGTTGTATCTCCACTGCCCATACCAACACATCCATGGGTGGACATCTCGATGGATTTTGTTCTAGGTCTGCCCAAGATCAACCACAAAGATGCAATCTTTGTAGTGGTGAACAGATTCTCCAAGATGGCACACTTCATCCCATGTGCCAATGTCAATGATGCCACAAACAGCTGAGCTGTTCTTCAGGGAGATAATGCGGCTTCATGGAGTGCCAAGGACCATCGTATCAGATAGGGACACCAAGTTCCTCAGCCATTTCTGGAGGACCCTTTGGAGAAAGCTAGGCACGAAGCTACTCTTCTCAACCACTTGCCATCCTCAAACCGATGGCCAAACTGAAGTTGTCAACAGGACCCTATCAACTCTTCTCAGAACAACACTAGGGAAGAACCTAAAGACTTGGGTGGAGTGCCTGCCATTCATTGAGTTCGCCACAACCGAGCCGTGCACTCAGCAACCAAGAAGACCCCATTTGAAGTGGTATCTGGCTTCAACCCTCTCACCCCATTGGAGCAAACACCACTGCCACCAGCTGAGATGACCAACCTCAACGGAGCATCCAAAGCAGAGTTCATAAGGAGGTTACACCAGAAGGTAGCAGAGAACTTGGAGAAGAGGACGGACGTCGTGACTCATGCCAACAAAGGAAGAAAGGAGGTGATCTTTCAACCAGGCGATTGGGTGTGGCTACACCTACGGCAGGAGAGGTTCCCAAACCTAAGGAGTTCCAAGCTAGCACCAAGAGGAGATGGACCATTCAGAGTGCTCGAGAGAATCAACAACAACGCCTACCGGATCGAGCTTCCAGGTGAGTTTAATGTGTCCAATACGTTCAATGTTACTGACTTGGCCCTTTCCATGCAGATGATCCAGTTTTGAGGACAAAACCTACTGAAGAGGGAGGGAATGATGAGGACATCAGGTCGTACATCCAGCCAGGAGACCAGACTGGCCGACCAGGAAGCTTGCCCGAGACAGCAGGACCATCTGGCGCGCCTGCCGGACCAGACAGTACCGCCGGACCCTCGACCTATAGGACCAGACCGGTCAACATCGCCCGCGGAGAGGCCCAAGCTTCCGGCACACTTGTTGGGGACGTGAATGACACCGCCGGTCCCCCTGATGACACCGCCGACTCTGGGATCAACTTGGCCGGTCCTGAAGTCATTCCGCCCAGTACCGCGCACAATCCAGCCGGTACAGGCCATCCAGCCGAGTACACGCACACTTCCACTTCTACACAAGAGGACTCGGACCAAATGAGCTACCAGCTCCAGGACATGCACTTAGAGGAAGTATCTACACCAGTGGTACCTCTAGGAGCAATGACAAGAATCAGATCAAGAGCACTCTTCCACAAATTCAGCTTATGGGTAGACAAGCTTCTAGAGGAAGAGCAGCTAAGGACAATGGGCCAGAAGAGCAAATTAGAGTCCAAAGGCTTCTCAACAACACAAGGAACATCAGAGACTTGGGCTTTAGTGGCAAGAGAGGTCAGGCCCAAAGATATTTAACTACTCCAAGTCGAAGACTAGGAGCAAGGCACGTGCATGCCCCAAGGACGGCCACCTTCCATTTCTTGGCCGTGAGGTGAGTTAAGGTAAGTTTACATTCGAATATATGCCTCTTTCTGTTTTGCAGGGTAGGATCTAGTTGCTTTACATTTTTGAGTCAAGAACATTTTAGGAATAGGTCCTTTTTCGGTTATACACTTTTGTATTTTTTCCTTTGTGCACTTTTGTAAACTTTCCTTTTTCTTATTTGAGTCGACCCTAGTAGGTCAAGCTGTCGAGCATATTAATAAGGCTCCTTCCAGCATTGTAGTTCGACAACCTTTTTGATTATTAATAAAGTAGAACTTTTTCCCTACGAGCTTTCTCTCAAGAGAGACTTGTGCGCTTAGAACCTAGTTGAGACCAGCCCTCCTAGCTCTAAGTTTGTGATTTATCACGAGGTTCATCACCCCTCGTGTGGTTCACTTCACCCTTCCATCTTTTACCAACCAGAAAACCCCCATCCAGAAGCCTAAGGTTGAGTTTCTCACCTAATCTTCTACAAACAGCCCACGCGCATCCAAGCCTTGAATCGAGGCTTGTATCATTCTCCCCAGCTGAATCCTGGGTTCTTCTTCACTACTGTCAATGGGGAGGGCTACTTGGGAAGACTTAATCATAGAAGCTGGCCAGTCCGTGGAAGCTCCTCACTTGGCTGATGTTTCCTGGTGTTGGCCATTCTTGTATGGCTCGAATCTTCTTTTCATCAACCTGTAGGCCCTGTGAACTTACAACAAAACCTAAAAAGACAAGTTTATCAGTACAAAAGATGCACTTCTTGAGATTGGCATAAAGCTCTTCTTGTCGAAGGGTTTTAAGTACCATCTCAAGATGTGTGAGGTGTTCCCGTAGGCACTTACTATAAACTAGTATATCATCAACGTAAACAACTACAAACTTACTGATGTACGCCCTAAGAACTTGGTTCATAAGGCATGAAGGTGCTTGGGGCATTAGTCAAGCCGAATGGCATGACTGTCCACTCGTAGAGCCCTTGCTTTGTCTTGAAAGCAGTCTTCCACTCATCACCTTCCTTCATCCTGACCTGGTGGTATCCACTTTGAGTCTATCTTGGAGAAGACCGTGGCTCCACTCAGCTCATCTAGCATGTCATCCAGCCGTGGTATTGATGCCTACTTGAGAAGTGATGTTGTTGATTCAGAGTAAACATTCGCCAAGTCCCATCTTCTTGGGCACTAGTAGCTTTATACAAGGACTGAGGCTCTCAATATCCTTTCCAGGAGCTCCTTGACTTGCTTTTCATGCTCCTTGACTCCGACTAATCCGTGGCTGGCCGGCTGGCTGCCCGGCACTAGATCGATCTGGTGTTCTATGCCACGTAAAGGAGGCGAGCCTGCTGGTATCTCCTCTGGAAACACATCCTGGAACTTGTTGAGGAGAGTTGCTACTTCAGGAGGTAGCTCTACCTGTTCTTTCTCTATATTCAACACTTTTTTGAAAACCATTAGTAGCATTAGATCTTTCGAGGCTAAAGCTCTCCGGACATGACTTGGTTGAATGAGAAAATTAGATTTAATGAGCTTCTTTTTCCTTACTCATTTGCTGTTGGAGCTGGTACCTGGGCAGGCTGAGAGGAGCTTGACCTTTCTCTTGTCATGCACAAGTGTAGAGATTGTCTGCCATCATGCCTGGTCTCTGTCAAACTGCCATGGTCTTCAGTAGAAGATGGCCAGCTTGCATGGGCACCACATCGCATACGACTTGGTCTTGGTATTTGCCCACACTGAATGGCACAGTGACTTGCTCATGGATCTTGAGCTCCACTTTGTCATCGAGCCATCTCAGTCTATATGGTCGAGGATGCTTTGTCTTCTCTAGACCTAGCTTATCAACCATATATGCACTAGCAACGTTAGTGCAAGAACCACCATCTATGATGAGGTTACATACCTTGCCCTTGATGGTGCAACGGCTGTGGAAGATGTTCTCCCTTTGGATGGTCTCTGAAGGATCCACCATTGCACTGAGGATGCGTCTAGTGACCAGCACTTCCCCCACATCAGGGTACCCAATGTCACCATATTCCTCTTCTGGTTCATAGTCCTCTTCATCTTGGGACTCATATTCTCCAGCCTCCGTAATCAACATGACCCGGTTGTTTGGGCACTCCCTTGAGATGTGTCCACGACCCCTACACTTGAAACAAGTGATGTCAACGTGATCTTTGAGGGTTAGAAGACTTACCAGGCTCTCTCTGGTCACGGGTGGGTTCAGGAGGCTTGCTCTTGAACCTTGACTCGATCTCTACGCTTTTGCCTTTGTCCACTGTCTTAGGCATGTTGCTTGGTGCCCAAGGTGTCTTAGGCTTGCTGCGGATGTCTTGGCTCTTACGTTTGATGTGCTGTTCAGCTTGCACAGATAGGTGGAACAAGTCCTTGAAGTCGTTGTAGATTTGCCTTTCCACCTTGCAGCTGATCCTTTCTTGGAGTCCATCCAAGAATTGTGCCATCAATGCTTCTTCATCATCATTGAGCTCCAATCTGTTCCTTAACCTCTCGAACTCTTCATAGTACTCCTCTACTGATCTGGTACCCTGCTTAAGAGTACGAAAACGTCGTTGCAAATCCCTATGAAAGTAAGGTGGAACATACCTTTGATGCATGAGGTCTTTCATGTCGACCCATGAGTCTACGGGTCTCATTCTCTTCCTCCTTCTGTCAGATACCTCACGATCCCACCAGATGAGGGCATTGTCCGTGAGTTGTGCTACTGCCATTGAGACTCTCCTAGGTCCTGGTTGGTTGTAGTGATCAAAGATATGATCCATTCTCTTCTCCCAATCTAGGTAAGCCTCGGGGTCTACTTTTCCTGCAAAACTAGGAGGAGTTAGCTTAACATCAGGATGAATTACCGGGTTGTAGGTGTGTTCATCTCCATCCTCATGACGTCTAGGAGGCATTCTTGGTCTCTGGTGAAGACCATATGGCTCAAAGCCATCATCTTCTGCCTCTGGTTGCCGTGGAGGTCCTCTCGGCCTATGGTGATAGTTATGAGGTTGTGTGTCCTCATCTCCATCTGGCTGGGGTTCCTCCTGTTAGTGCCGTGTCCTAAGGTGCTCAGGACCCTCAGGATGGTCTTGCTCAGCCCTCACGTGCCTTATGGCCTGGAATCTTCACTGGTCTCCACGGCTCCAACCTCTCGCCTATGGATGCGAGTTGTGTTTGGAGTGTGGTGAACATGGCCATCATGGCTTCAGTTGCTTCTCTATTCTCTTCTCCCATGGTGCTACAAAGAAAGAAGACAATTAGGTGCTCCTAAATTATTAGGAGGTTTTCTTTTTATGGGTTTGCAAAAGGAAAAATCCTAAGGAAAGGAAATTCAAAAAAGGAAAAAGAAACTTCCTAGACAACTTGTAGCTGTCCAATTCGAATCTTTTAGTATTTTCCTATTTTCTTTTCTTTTCTTTTGTTTTCTTTTTAATTTAACTTAAAATTAATGGAAATATGAATTAAACAAAAGGAAAACGTGAATGCAATGCAAAAGTGAACCTAAACCCTAGTGATACACGTAGGAGGCTAGATGCACTCGGTTTGGAGTTTGATGTTGTTTTTTTGAATTTTCTTGAATGCGACTTAAACTAATGCAAGAACTAAAAACAAGACAAGCAAAAGGATAGAAACAACCTGGTTTAGGAGCTTTAAGCTCTGATACCAAAATGATACAAGCCTTGATTCAAGGATGTATGGGCGTGGGCTGTTTGTAGAAGATTAGGTGAGAAACTCAACCTTAGGCTTCTGGATAGGGGTTTTCTGGTTGGTAAACGATGGAAGGGTGAAGTGAACCACACGAGGGTGATGAACCTCGTGATAAATCACAAACTTAGAGCTAGGAGGGCTGGTCTCAACTAGGTTCTAAGCGCACAAGTCTTCTTGAGAGAAAGAAAAAGTTCTACTTTATTAATAATCAAAAGGTTGTCGAACTACAATGCTGGAAGGAGCCTTATTAATATGCTCGACAGCTTGACCTTCTAGGGTCGACTCAAATAAAGAAAGGAAAGTTTACAAAAGTGCACAAAAGGAAAAGATACAAAAGTGCATAACGAAAAAGGACCTATTCCTAAAATGTTCTTGACTCAAAAATGTAAAGCAACTAGATCCTACCCTGCAAAACAGAAAGAGGCATATATTCGAATGTAAACTTACCTTAACTCACCTCACGGCCAAGAAATGGAAGGTGGCCGTCCTTGTGGCATGCACGCGCCTTGCTCCTAGTCTTCGACTTGGAGTAGGGTTAAAAATCTTTGGGCCCTGACCTCTCTTGCCACTAAAGCCCAAGTCTCTGATGTTCCTTGTGTTGTTGAGAAGCCTTTGGACTCTATTTTGCTCTTCTGGCCCATTGTCCTTAGCTGATCTTCCTCTAGGAGCTTGTCCACCCATAAGCTGAATTTGTGGAAGAGTGCCCTTGATCTGCTTCTTGTCATTGCTCCTTGAGGTACCACTGGTGTATATACTTCTTCTAGGTGCATGTCCTGGAGCTGGTAGCTCATTTGGTCCGAGTCCTCTTGTGTGGAAGTGGAAATGCGTGTGTACTCGGCTGGATCGGCTGTACCGGCTGGATTGTGCGCGGTACTGGCCGGGATGCCTTCAGGACCGCCAAGTTGATCCCGGAGTTGGCGGCACCACCAGAGGGACCGGTGGTGTCATCCACATCCCCACCAAGTGTGCCGGAAGCTTGGGCCTCTCCGCTGGCGATGCTGACCGGTCTGGTCCTATAGGTCGAGGGTCCGGCGGTACTGCCTGGTCCGGCAGACGTGCCAGATGGTCCTGCTGTCTCGGGCAAGCTTCCTGGTCGGCCAGTCTGGTCTCCTGGCTGGATGTACGACCTGATGTCCTCATCATTCCCTCCCTCTTCAGTAGGTTTTGTCCTCAAAACTGGTTCATCTGCATGGAAAGGGGCCAAGTCAGTAACATTGAACGTATTGGACACATTAAACTCACCTGGAAGCTCGATCCGGTAGGCGTTGTTGTTGATCCTCTCGAGCACTCTGAATGGTCCATCTCCTCTTGGTGCTAGCTTGGAACTCCTTAGGTTTGGGAACCTCTCCTGCCGTAGGTGTAGCCACACCCAATCGCCTGGTTGAAAGATCACCTCCTTTCTTCCTTTGTTGGCATGAGTCACGTACTGTCCGGTCCTCTTCTCCAAGTTCTCTGCTACCTTCTGGTGTAACCTCCTTATGAACTCTGCTTTGGATGCTCCGTTGAGGTTGGTCATCTCAGCTGGTGGCAGTGGTGTTTGCTCCAATGGGGTGAGAGGGTTGAAGCCGATACCACTTCAAATGGGGTCTTCTTGGTTGCTGAGTGCACGGCTCGGTTGTAGGCGAACTCAATGAATGGCAGGCACTCCACCCAAGTCTTTAGGTTCTTCCCTAGTGTTGTTCTGAGAAGAGTTGATAGGGTCCTGTTGACAACTTCAGTTTGGCCATCGGTTTGAGGATGGCAAGTGGTTGAGAAGAGTAGCTTCGTGCCTAGCTTTCTCCAAAGGGTCCTCCAGAAATGGCTGAGGAACTTGGTGTCCCTATCTGATACGATGGTCCTTGGCACTCCATGAAGCCGCATTATCTCCCTGAAGAACAGCTCAGCTGTTTGTGGCATCATTGACATTGGCACATGGGATGAAATGTGCCATCTTGGAGAATCTGTCCACCACTACAAAGATTGCATCTTTGTGGTTGATCTTGGGCAGACCTAGAACAAAATCCATCGAGATGTCCACCCATGGATGTGTTGGTATGGGCAGTGGGAGATACAACCCGTGAGGTTGCACTCGGACTTTGCCTTCTTGCAAGTGATGCATCTTGCACAATGTGCTTCTACTGTCCTCTTGATGTGTGGCCAGTAGAAGTGCTCCTTGACCACTGCTAGAGTCTTGTCGACACCAAAGTGGCCCATGAGTCCTCCTCCATGAGCTTCTCGGATGATAAGCTCCCTTAGTGATCCTGTGGTATGCACAGCCTTCTTTCTCGGAACAAGAATCCTCATGGATGTAGAATTTGCCATGACTCCCTGTGCTACACTCCTTGTAGCTCTCAGCAAGGTCAGGATCATCCTTGTATAGATCCTTGATGTGCTCGAATCCTAGGACCTTTGCCTCCATGGTTGATATCAAGGCAAACCTCCTTGATAGTGCATCGGCTACCACATTGTCTTTGCCCTTCTTGTACTTGATGATGTACGGGAAGGTCTCTATGAACTCCATCCACCTGGCATGTCTCCTCTTGAGATTGGTTTGCCCTCTGAGGTGTTTGAGAGTCTCGTGATCAGTGTGGATCACAAACTCCTTGGACAGCAAGTAATGCTGCCAAGTCTCCAATGCTCGGACAAGGGCATAGAGCTCCTTGTCATAAGTGGGTAGTTCAGTGAGGCACCACCTAGCTTCTCACTGAAGTATGCCACTGGTCTCCCTCCTTGGGTTAGCACTGCTCCTATGCCTATTCCAGAGGCATCACACTCCACTTCAAACGCCTTGTTGAAGTCGGGAAGGACTAGCACTGGTGTGTAAGGCTGTCCTTCAAGGCCTGGAATGCCTTCTCCTGAGCTTCTCCCCAGCTGAATCCCACGTTCTTCTTCACTACTGCCGTCAGTGGTGAGGCAATACTGCTGAAGTTGGGCACGAATCTCCTATAGAAGCTGGCCAGTCCGTGGAAGCTCCTTACTTGGCTGATGTTTCCTGGTGTTGGCCATTCTTGTATGGCTCGAATCTTCTCCTCATCAACCTGTAGGCCCTGTGAACTTACAACAAAACCTAAAAAGACAAGTTTATCAGTACAAAAGGTGCACTTCTTGAGATTGGCATAAAGCTCTTCTTGTCGAAGGGTTTTAAGTACCATCTCAAGATGTGTGAGGTGTTCTAGGCACTTACTATAAACAAGTATGTCATCAAAATAAACTACCACAAACTTACTGATGTACGCCCTAAGAACTTGGTTCATAAGGCGCATGAAGGTGCTTGGGGCATTAGTCAAGCCAAATGGCATGACTGTCCACTCATAGAGCCCTTGCTTTGTCTTGAAAGCAGTCTTCCACTCATCACCTTCCTTCATTCTTACCTGGTGGTATCCACTTTTGAGGTCTATCTTGGAGAAGACCGTGGCTCCACTCAGCTCATCTAGCATGTCATCCAGTCGTGGTATTGGATGCCTATACTTGACTGTGATGTTGTTGATTGCTCGGCAGTCCACGCGCTTGCGCCAAGTCCCATCCTTTTTGGGCACTAGTACTAGTAGCACTGGTACAGCACATGGACTGAGGCTCTCTCGAACATATCCCTTCTCCAGGAGCTCCTTGACTTGCTTCTCAAGCTCCTTGGACTCCTCTGGACTCATCCGGTAGGCTGGCCGGTTGGGCAGGGCTGCTCCGGGCACTAGATCAATCTGGTGTTCTATGCCACGTAAAGGAGGCAAGCCTGCTGGTATCTCCTCTGGAAATACATCCTGGAATTTGTTGAGGAGTGTTGCTACTTCATGAGGTAGCTCTACCTGTCCCTGTTCTATACTCAACACTTCCTTGAAAACCATTAGTAACATTAAGTCCTTCGAGGCTAAAGCTCTCCGGACATGACTAGGTTGAATAAGAAAGTTAGACTTGACAAGTTTCTTTTCCTTACTCATTTGGAGTTGTAGCTCATGTACTTGGGCAGGTGTAAGAGGAGCTAG
This sequence comes from Pugionium cornutum, assembly GCA_018901935.1. Taxonomy (NCBI): domain Eukaryota; kingdom Viridiplantae; phylum Streptophyta; class Magnoliopsida; order Brassicales; family Brassicaceae; genus Pugionium; species Pugionium cornutum. The sequence continues at coordinate 12,138,123 of CM032155.1, forward strand.
GCTGACCTTTCTCTTGTCATGCACGAAGGTGTAGAGATTGGTTCGCCATCATGCCTGGTCTCTTTGTCAAACTGCCATGGTCTTCCTAGTAGAAGATGGCCAGCTTGCATGGGCACCACGTCGCACACCTGGTCTTGGTACTTGCCCACACTGAATGGCACAGTGACTTGCTCATGAATCTTGAGCTCCACTTTGTCATCAAGCCATCTCAGTCTATATGGTCGAGGATGCCGTGTCCTCTCTAGACCTAGCTTATCAACCATATATGCACTAGCAACGTTAGTGCAAGAACCACCATCTATGATGAGGTTACATACCTTGCCCTTGATGGTGCAACGGCTGTGGAAGATGTTCTCCCTTTGGATGGTCTCTGAAGGATCCACCATTGCACTGAGGATACGCCTAGTGACCAGCACTTCCCCCACATCAGGGTACTCAATGTCACCATATTCTCCTTCTGGTTCATAGTCCTCTTCATCTTGGGACTCATATTCTCCTGCCTCCGTAATCAGCATGACTCGTTGTTTGGGCACTCCTTGAGATGTGTCCACGTCCCCTGCACTTGAAACAAGTTATGTCACGTGATCTTTGAGGGTTAGAAGACTTACCAGGCTCTCTGGTCACGGGTGGGTTCAGGAGGCTTGCTCTTGAACCTTGACTCGATCTCTACGCTTTTGCCTTTGTCCACTGTCTTAGGCATGTTGCTTGGTGCCCAAGGTGTCTTAGGCTTGCTGGATGTCTTGGCTCTTACGTTTGATGTGCTGTCAGCTTGCACAGATAGGTGGAACAAGTCCTTGAAGTCGTTGTAGATTTGCCTTTCCACCTTGCAGCTGATCCTTTCTTGAGTCCATCCAAGAATTGTGCCATCAATGCTTCTTCATCATCATTGAGCTCCAATCTGTTCCTTAACTTCTCAACTCTTCATAGTACTCTACTGATCTGGTACCCTGCTTAAGAGTACGAAACGTCTGCAAATCTCTATGAAAGTAAGGTGGAACAAACCTTGTCGCATGAGGTCTTTCATGTCGACCCATGAGTCTATGGGTCTCATTCTCTTCCTCCTTCTGTCAGATACCTCACGATCCCACCAGATGAGGGCATTGTCCGTGAGTTGTGCTACTGCCATTGAGACTCTCCTAGGTCCTGGTTGGTTGTAGTGATCAAAGATATGATCCATTCTCTTCTCCCAATCTAGGTAAGCCTCGGGGTCTACTTTTCCTGCAAAAGTTGGAGGAGTTAGTTTAACATCAGGATGAATTACCCGTTATAGGTGTGTTCATCTCCATCCTCATGACGTCTAGGAGGCATTCTTGGTCTCTGGTGAAGACCATATGGCTCAAAGCCATCATCTTCTGCCTCTGGCCGTGGAGGTCCTTCGCCTATGGTGATAGTTATGAGGTTGTCCTCATCTCCATCTGGCTGGGGTTCCTCCTGTTCGTGCGTGTCCTAAGGTACTCAGGACCCTCAGGACGATCTTGCTCAGCTCTCACGTGCCTTATGGCCTGAATCACTTTCTCCACGCGCCCAACCTTTGGGATGTGTGTTTGGAGGTGAACATTATCATGGCCGTTCTCTATTCTCTTCTCCCATGTGTGCTACAAAGAAAGAAGACAATTAGTGCTCCTAAATTATTAGGAGAGTTTTCTTTTATATGGTTTGAAAAATGCAAAAGGAAAAATTCTAAAGAAAGGAAATTAAAAAGGAAACTTCCTGACAACTTGTGCTAGCTTCAATTAATTTTAGTATCTTTTCTATTTTCTTTTCTTTTCTTTTTAATTAAACTTAAAAATAAAGGAAATATGACTTAAACAAAAGGAAAACGTATGTAATGCAAAAGTGAATCTAAACCTAGTGATACACGAGAGGCTAGATGCACTCTTGAGTTTGAGGTTATTTTTTGATTTTTCTTGAATGCAACTTAAACTAATGCAAGAACACAAAAACAAAACAAAGGATAGAAACAACCTGGTTTAGGAGCTTTAAGCTCTGATACCAAAATGATACAAGCCTTGATTCAAGGATGTATGCTGGGCTGTTTAGAAGATTAGTGAGAAACTCAACCTTAGGCTTCTGGATAGGGGTTTTCTGGTTGGTAAACGATGGAAGGTGAAGTGAACCACACGAGGGTGATGAACCTCGTGATAAATCACAAACTTAGAGCTAGGAGGGCTGGTCTCAACTAGGTTCTAAGCGCACAAGTCTCTCTTGAGAGAAAGTAGGAAAGTTCTACTTTATTAATAATCAAAAGGGTCGAATGCTGGAAGGAGCCTTATTAATATGTTCGACAGCTTCTAGGGTCGACACAAATAAAGAAAAGGAAAGTTTACAAAAGTGCACAAAGGAAAAGATACAAAAGTGCATAACCTAAAAGGACCTATTCCTAAAATGTTCTTGACTCAAAAATGTAAAGCAACTAGATCCTACCCTGCAAAACAGAAAGAGGCATATATTCGAATGTAAACTTACCTTAACTCACCTCGGCCAAGAAATGGAAGGTGGCCCCTTGTGCATGCACGCTTGCTCCTAGTCTTCGACTGGAGGTTAAAATCTTGGGCCTTGACCCTTGCCACTAAAGCCCAAGTCTCTGATCCTTGTGTTGTTGAGAAGCCTTTGGACTCCTTGTATTTTTGGCCCATTGTCCTTAGTCGATCTTCTCTAGAAGCTTGGACCCATAGCTGAATTTGTGGAAGAGTGTTGATCTGCTTCTTGTCATTGAGGTACCACTGGTGTAGACTTCAAGAGGTGTCCTGGAGCTGGTAGCTCATTTGGTCCGAGTCCTCGTGTAGAAGTGGAAGTGCTGTACTCGGCTGGATCGCTGTACCGCTGGACTGCGTGGTACTGGCCAATGACTTCAGGACCGCCAAGTTGATCCCGGAGTCGGTGTCATCTGGGGACCGGTCATTCACGTCCCCACCGTGCCGAAGCTTGGGCCTCCGCTGCAATGTTGGTCCCATAGGGTCCGCGGTACTGTGGTCCGCAGGCGCCGATGGTCCTGCTGTCTCGGCAAGCTTCCTGGTCGGCCAGTCTGGTCTCCTGGCTGATGTACGACCTGATGTCCTCATCAGAAGATGGCGGTTTGACAAGGAGACACAAGGCATGATGGCTCCAGCCATTTGTGCAGATGAAAGGTCCTAGCCTCTCACTCAGTAGAGCTCCCTGAGTAAGGAAAAGAAACTCATGTCTTTCTATTCAACCAAGTCATGTCCAGAGCTCTAGCAGGATTTAATGTTACCTGGTGTTCAAAGAAGTGGTGTGAGAAAGAATGGTGAGCTCTTGAAGAGTCCTCTCAACAAGTTCCAGGATGTCTTTGAGGAGATATCAGCAGGCTTGCTTCACCATGAAAGCACCAGATGGTCTTCTGAGCAGTACCCATTGCCAACTACCAGGATGAGTCCAGTTTCAGATCTGGAGTTAAGGAGCTCCTAGAAAAGGATATGTTCAGAGAGCTCACCATGTGCACAATGCTGCTCCCCTAAGAAGGATGGGAAGGATGTCTTCAAATCAACTATCACCAAGTACTGCATCCCATACCACGCTGGACATTCTTAGATGAACTGTACTTTTCTCCAAGATCCAAGAGGATACCACCAGGTCAGAATGAAACAGGTGATGAGTGGAAGACTGCTTTCAAGACAAAGCAAGGCCTCACGAGGGACAGTCATGCCATTTCTGACTAATACCCAAGCACCTTCATACATGAACAAGTTCTTAGGGCGACATCAGTAAGTTTGTAGTGGTCTTTTGATTATATACTAGTTTACAAGTAAGTGCTAGGAATATTTACACATCTTGATGGTGATTAAACCTCACAAGAAGAGCTTATGATTGGAAGTGCACCTTTTGTACAATAAGTTTTGTTTTCTAGGCTTTTGTGTTCAGGAAATACAGGTTGATGAGGAAAGATTACACAAGAGTGGCCAACACCCAGCAACATCAGAGTGAGAAGCTCAGGCCTGGCCAGTTCTACAGAAGATGTGAACCAGCATATTCCCATTGACGGCAATAGTAAAGAAGAATGGGATTCATCTCTGGGAGAACTCAGCAGAAGGCATTCAGGCCTTGAAGGACAGCCTCACCATGTGCACAGTAGTCCTGCCCACAACAAGAAGTTTGTGGAGTGTGATTCTGAATAGGCATGGAGCAGTGCTAACCCAAGGAGGGAGGCCAACTTTTCAGTGAGAAGTTAGGTGTCTCAGAATTACCCCACCTACAAGGAGCTCTATGCTAGTCCGCTTTTGGAGACTGGTAACATTACTTGGTCAAGGAGTTTGTGATGCACTGATCTGAGATCAAACCTTAGAGGCAAACCAACCTCAAGGGAAGACATTCCATGGATGGAGTTATGGAAACCTTCCCTGCCATATCAAGTACAAAAGGGCAAGGACAATGTCAGAAGCCAAAGTCTTAGGTTTTTGAGAATACACTGTATAAGGATGATCCAGACTTGCTGAGAGCTGGAGTCATGGTGTTTTACATCCATGATGGGTTCTTGTTCAAAGAAGGATACCACAAGGATCAGAACTTATCACCAGAAGCTCATGGAGAAGGTCTGGGCCACTTGTGTGAGATTCTAGCAGTGGTCAAGGAGCACTACCGCCACACATCAGAGGTGATCCCATTGTGCAAGGCATCACTTGCAAAAGCAAGTCTGAGTACATCAGGGTTGTATCTCTCCCTTGCCATTCTCACATCCATAGGACTTTCTGACATTGTTCTAGGTCTGCAAGATCAACCACAAGATGCTATCTTGTAGTGGTGGACTGATTTTCCAAGATGGCACATTCATTCCATGTGCATTAATGATGTTACACAAACATCAACTGTTCTTCAGGAAGGAGCGACTTCATGGAGTGCCAAGACCATTGTGTGACAGAGACTCAAATTCTCAGCCACTGGAGGACCCTCTGGAGAAAGCTGCACAAGCTCCTCTCTTACCACTGCATCATCTCAAACCGATGGCCAAGGATCATGACAGTTGACTCTTCGAACACCTGATGATGGCATCACTGTCAGCACCAGGAGACTGATTGAGAAGTTTTCAGACAGTCAGCCATTGCATCTGCCCAATGGTACATCTGGCCTGACCAGCTGACCAACCAACATGAGAGAGGCCCAAGCCCAACTGGCGGTGACATGGATTTGCCAGTCCTTGGTGACGCCACTTCCTGGAATCAACTAGATGACACTGGCCAGCTCTTCGACAGCCCAGCCTCCAGATCCAGACCACTTTCAACATCTACAAGGACTCGGACCAGATAAGCTACCAGCTCCAGGACATGCATCTAGAGGAAGTATCTACCAGTGGTACCTCCAGGAGCAATGACAAGAAGCAGATCAAGAGCACTCTTCCACAAATTCAGCTTATCAACAAGCTCCTAGATCGACAATGGGCCAGAAGTACAAGAAGAGTCCAAAGGCTTCTCAAAACAATACAAATCAGAGACTTGGGCTTTAGTGGCAAGAGAGGTCAGGCCCAAAGATTTTAACCCTACTCCAAGTCAAGATAGGAGCAAGGCAGCATGCCACAAGGACGGCCACCTTCCATTTCTTGGCCATGAGGTAAGTTGGTAAGTTTAAATATATATGCCTCTTCTGTTTTGCAGGTAGGATCTAGAATGTTTACATTTTTGAGTCAAAGACATTTTAGGAATAGGTCCTTTTTTATTACACTTTGTATTTTTTCCTTTTGTGCACTTTTGTAAGTTTTCCTTTTTTTTGAGTCGACTGAAGGTCAAGCTGTCAGCATATTAATAAGGCTCCTTCCAGCATTGTAGTTCGACAACCTTTTGATAATTAATAAAGTAGAATTTTTCAACAAGTTTTCTCAAGAACTTGTGCGCTTAGAACCTAGTTGAGACCAGCCCTCCTAGCTCTAAGTTTGTGATTTATCACGAGGTTCATCACCCTCGTGGTTCACTTCACCTTCCATCTTACCAACCAAAAACCCCTATCCAGAAGTAAGGTGAGTTTTCACCTAATCTTCTCCAAACAGCATAGATCCTTGAATCAAGCTTGTATCATTTTGGTATCAGAGCTTAAAGCTCCTAAACCAGGTTGTTTCTATCCTTTTTTGTTTTTAGTTCTTGCATTAGTTTAAGTCATTCAAGAAAAATAAAACATCAAACTCCAAACCGCGGTATCACTAGGGTTTAGATTCATTTTGCATTATTCACGTTTTCCTTTTGTTTAATCATATTTCCTTTATTTTAAGTTAATTAAAAAGAAAAGAAAATAGAAAATACAAAAATTGAATGTTTTTTAAATTTCCTTTTTGAATTTCCTTTTTTTCCTTTTGCAGAAACCTCCTAATAATTTAGGAGCAATCTTTCAGCAATGGCAGAAGAGAATAGAGACGCAAAGGCCATGATGGCTATGTTCACCACTCCAAACACAACTCGCATCCATAGAGAGGTTGGAGTGAGGACCTCCAGGCCATAAGGCACGTGAGAGCTGAGCCAGACTCCTGAGGGTCCTGAGCACCTTAGGACACGCACGACAGGAGGAACCCCAGCCAGATGGAGATGAGGACACACCTCATAACTATCACCCCGAGAGGACCTCCACGGCAACCAGAGGCAGAAGATGATGGCTTTGAGCCATATGGTCTTCACCAGAGACCAAGAATGCCTCCTAGACATCATGAGGATGGAGATGAACACGCCTAACCGGGTAATCATCCTGATGTTAACTAACCTCCAAGTTTTGCAGGAAAGTAGACCCCAAGGCTTACCTAGATTGGGAGAGAGGATGGATCATATCTTTGGCCTAGGAGAGTCCATGGCAGTAGCACAACTCACGGACAATGCCTCATCTGGTGGGATCATGAGGTCTGACAAAGGAGGAAGAGATTGAGACATGCAAAAAAGACCTCATGACAAAGGTTTGTTCCACCTTACATTAGAGATTTGCACCGACTTTAAGCAGGGTACCAGATCAGTAGAGGAGTACTATGAAGAGTTCGAGAGGCTAAGGAACAGATTGGAGCTCAATGATGATGAAGAAGCATTGATGGCACAATTCTTGGATGGACTCAAGAGAATCAGCAAGGTGGAAAGGCAAATCTACAATGACTTCAAAGACTTGTTCCACCTATCTGTCCAGGCTGAGCAGCACATCAAACGTAAGAGCCAAGACATCCAGCAAGCCTAAGACACCTTGGGCACCAAGCAACATGCCAAGCCCAGACAAAGGCAAGAGCATAGAGATCGAGTCAGGTTCAAGAGCAAGCCTCCTGAACCCACCCGTGACCAGAGAGAGCCTAAGTCTTCTAACCCTCAAAGATCACGTGACATCACTTGTTTCAAGTGTAGGGGACGTGGACACATCTCAAGGGAGTGCCCAAACAACCTTATGCTGATTACGGAGGCAGGAGATATGAGTCCCAAGATGAAGAGGACTATGAACCAGAAGGAGAATAGGTGACATTGAGTACCCTGATGGGGAAGTGCTGGTCACTAGACGATCTCAGTGCAATGGTGGATCCTTCAGAGACCATCCAAAGGGAGAACATCTTCCACAGCCGTTGCCATCAAGGCAAGGTATGTAACCTCATCATAGATGGTGGTTCTTGCACCGCTGTTAGTGCATATATGGTTGATAAGCTAGGTCTAGAGAAGACAGCATCATTATAGACTGAGATGGCTTGATGACAAAGTGGAGCTCAAGATCCATGAGCAAGTCACTTTTCAGTGTGGCAAGTACCAAGACCAAGTCGTGCGATGGTGCCCATGCAAGCTGGCCATCTTCTACTAGGAAGACCATGGCAGTTTGACAAAGAGACCAGGCATGATGGCAACCAATCTCTACACTTTGCATGACAAGAGAAAGGTCAGCCTAGCTCCTCTTACACCTGCCCAGGTACATGAGCTACAACTCCAAATGAGTAAGGAAAAGAAACTATAAAGTCTAATTTTCTTATTCAACCAAGTCCATGTCCGGAGAGCTTTAGCTGCTCAAGGATTTAGGATGTTGGACTATATGATTTGCAGAAATGTTGAATGTTGAGAGAAGGAAGAGAGTCAGTAGAGCTACCAACACAAGTCCTGAAGTAGCAACTCTCCAACAAGTTCCAGGATGTATTTCCAGAGGAGATACCAGCAGCTTTCCTACGTGGCAAGAGAACACCAGATTGATCAACTTCCCTGAGCATTCCGCCAGCGCAATCCAGCGGTAGTTCCAGATAGTTCCACACAGAGCTTGAGAAGAGCAAGCTCCAGGACATGCACTGAGGAAGCTCTACACCAGTGGTACCTCAGGACATGAAGTTGCAGACAAGCTCTTCCAAGAAGGATGGGACTCAAGAGCATGACTGGGCAACAACAAGATCCAAAGGCATCTCAACACCACAGCTCAGAGACTTGGGCTTTAGTGGCTGAGGTGAGCCCAAAGGTAACTACTCCAAGTCTAGAGAAGCTTGGAGCATGCCACAAGGTCCAGATGAAAGAAGCATTCAAAATACCTCTTCTGTTTTGCAGGGTAGGATCTTCACATTTTGAGTCAAAAATTCATGCCTTTGGTATAACTTTGCATTTTTCCTGTTTTGAATTTATGTTTCCAAGTCTTAGATGGCACCCATTGAGGAAGTTTTTGATTATTTGGTGACCTCAAGCTTGAGATTATAGTAATGCCAGGAACACCACATCTTGAATCATTCATCTTGAAGCTACCTCCGACAAGGAGATTTATGCCAGAGTGGTAGTTTCACCAAATGCCCACGCAAGGTTCTTGAATTCAACTTGATCAATGACATTCATCACCATCAAATGGGCAAACCAAACATTAGGTATATCTGCTGGCCTAAAGTTCAGACTCCTTTGGTCTCAAGAAGAAGACTGGGCTTCTGCACTATCAAAGGCCTGCCTTGATTTGGCAAGGTGGCTTAGGATGGCAAAGGACAACTATTCTAATGGAAATGAGACTTCCATTTGCATAATACAAGGGTGGTCCAAGATTCTAGAACTACCCAAGTTCATGGTTTGAGCCTTGAATGGTCACTTCTTACCACCTCCAAGGAGTCATCCAAAAAGCCTTGGAGTTGTAAGCACTTTCCTGCAAAACAAGTTTTACAAGCCTTACGATTGAAGGATGTATGCGTGTTTAGGTTAGTGAGAACTCACCTACTTCTGGATAGGGGTTTTGGTTGGTACGATGGAAGAAGTGAACCACACGAGGGTGATGAACCTCGTGATAAATCACAAACTTAGAGCTAGGAGGCTGGTCTCAACTAGGTTCTAAGCACAAGATTCTTAGAGAGAAAACTGTAGGAAAAGTTCTACTTTATTAATATCAAAAGGTTGTCGAACTACAATGCTGGAAGGAGCCTTATTAATATGTTCAGCTTGACCTTCTAGGGTCTATGAAAGGAAAGTTTACAAAAGTGCACAAAGGAAAAGTGCAAAAGGCCCATTGTCATCTTCCTACGATCTTCCTGGATCTGGAGTAGGGTTAAAATCTTGGGCCTTGACCTCTGCCACTAAAGCCCAAGTCTCTGATGTTCCTTGTGTTGTTGAGAAGCCTTGGACTGAAGGCCCATTGTCCTTAGCTGATTTCCTCTATAGCTTGTCGACATAAGCTGAATTTGTGGAAGAGCTCTGCTTCTTGTCATTGCTCCTGAGGTACCACTGGTGTAGATACTTTCTAAGTGCATGTCCTGGAGCTGGTAGCTCATTTGGTCCGAGTCCTCTTGTGTAGAAGTGGAAGCGTGGCTGGATGGCTGTACCGCTGGATTGTGCGCGTACTGGCCGGAATGACTTCAGGACCGCCAAGTTGATCCCGAGGCCATCAGGGGGACCGCGGTCATCACACGCCCCACAAGTGTGCCGGAAGCTTGGGCCTCTCCGCCGCGATTGACCGGTCTGGTCCTATAGGTCGAGGGTTACTGTCTGGTCCGCAGGCGCGCCCAGATGGTCCTGCTGTCTCGGCAAGCTTCCTGGTCGGCCAGTCTGGTCTCCTGGCTGGATGTACGACCTGATGTCCTCATCATTCCCTCCCTCTTCAGTAGGTTTTGTCCTCAAACTGGTTCATCTGCATGGAAAGGGGCCAAGTCAGTAACATTGAACGATTGGACACATTAAACTCACCTGGAAGCTCGATCCGTAGGCGTTGTTGTTGATCCTCTCGAGCACTCTGAATGGTCCATCTCCTCTTGGTGCTAGCTTGGAACTCCTTAGGTTTGGGAACCTCTCCTGCCGAGGGTGTAGCCACACCCAATCGCCTGGTTGAAAGATCACCTCCTTTCTTCCTTTGTTGGCATGAGTCACGACTGTCCGGTCCTCTTCTCCAAGTTTTCTGCTACCTTCTGGTGTAACCTCCTTATGAACTCTGCTTTGGATGCTCCGTTGAGGTTGGTCATCTCAGCTGGTGGCAGTGGTGTTTGCTCCAATGGGGTGAGAGGGTTGAAGCCGATACCACTTCAAATGGTGTCTTCTTGGTTGCTGAGTGCACGGCTCGGTTGTAGGCGAACTCAATGAATGGCAGGCACTCCACCCAAGTCTTTAGGTTCTTCCCTAGTGTTGTTCTGAGAAGAGTTGATAGTGTCCTGTTGACAACTTCAGTTTGGCCATCGGTTTGAGGATGGCAAGTGGTTGAGAAGAGTAGCCGTGCCTAGCTTTCTCCAAAGGGTCCTCCAGAAATGGCTGAGGAACTTGGTGTCCCTGTCTGATACGATGGTCCTTGGCACTCCATGAAGCCGCATATCTCCCTGAAGAACAGCTCAGCTGTTTGTGTGGCATCATTGACATTGGCACATGGGATGAAGTGTGCCATCTTGGAGAATCTGTTCACCACTACAAAGATTGCATCTTTGTGGTTGATCTTGGGCAGACCTAGAACAAAATCCATCGAGATGTCCACCCATGGATGTGTTGGTATGGGCAGTGGAGATACAACCCGTGAGGTTGCACTGGACTTTGCCTTCTTGCAAGTGATGCATCTTGCACAATGAGCTTCTACTGTCCTCTTGATGTGTGGCCAGTAGAAGTGCTCCTTGACCACTGCTAGAGTCTTGTCGACACCAAAGTGGCCCATGAGTCCTCCTCCATGAGCTTCTCGGATGATAAGCTCCCTTAGTGATCCTTGTGGTATGCACAGCCTTCTTTCTCGAACAAGAATCCTCATGGATGTAGAATTTGCCATGACTCCTGTGCTACACTCCTTGTAGCTCTCAGCAAGTCAGGATCATCCTTGTATAGATCCTTGATGTGCTCGAATCCTAGGACCTTTGCCTCCATGGTTGATATCAAGGCAAACCTCCTTGATAGTGCATCGGCTACCACATTGTCTTTGCCCTTCTTGTACTTGATGATGTACGGGAAGGTCTCTATGAACTCCATCCACCTGGCATGTCTCCTCTTGAGATTGGTTTGCCCTCTGAGGTGTTTGAGAGTCTCGTGATCAGTGTGGATCACAAACTCCTTGGACAGCAAGTAATGCTGCCAAGTCTCCAATGCTCGGACAAGGGCATAGAGCTCCTTGTCATAAGTGGGGTAGTTCAGTGAGGCACCACCTAGCTTCTCACTGAAGTATGCCACTGGTCTCCTCCTTGGGTTAGCACTGCTCCTATGCCTATTCCAGAGGCATCACACTCCACTTCAAACGCCTTGTTGAAGTCGGGAAGGACTAGCACTGCGTGTGTAAGGCTGTCCTTCAAGGCCTGAATGCCTTCTCCTGAGCTTCTCCCCAGCTGAATCCCACGTTCTTCTTCACTACTGCCGTCAGTGGTGAGGCAATACTGCTGAAGTTGGGCACGAATCTCCTATAGAAGCTGGCCAGTCCGTGGAAGCTCCTTACTTGGCTGATGTTTCCTGGTGTTGGCCATTCTTGTATGGCTCGAATCTTCTCTCATCAACCTGTAGGCCCTGTGAACTCACAACAAAACCTAAAAAGACAAGCTTATCAGTACAAAAGGTGCACTTCTTGAGATTGGCATAAAGCTCTTCTTGTCGAAGGGTTTTAAGGACCATCTCAAGATGTGTGAGGTGTTCCTAGGCACTTACTATAAACAAGTATGTCATCAAAATAAACTACCACAAACTTACTGATGTACGCCCTAAGAACTTGGTTCATAAGGCATGAAGGTGCTTGGGGCATTAGTCAAGCCAAATGGCATGACTGTCCACTAGAGCCCTTGCTTTGTCTTGAAAGCAGTCTTCCACTCATCACCTTCCTTCATTCTTACCTGGTGGTATCCACTTTTGAGGTCTATCTTGGAGAAGACCGTGGCTCCACTCAGCTCATCTAGCATGTCATCCAGTCGTGGTATTGGATGCCTATACTTGACTGTGATGTTGTTGATTGCTCGGCAGTCCACACATGCGCCAAGTCCCATCCTTCTTGGGCACTAGTAGCACTGGTACAGCACATGGACTGAGGCTCTCTCGAACATATCCTTTCTCCAGGAGCTCCTTGACTTGCTTCTCAAGCTCCTTGACTCCTCTGACTCATCCGTAGGCTGGCCGGTTGGGCAGGGCTGCTCCGGCACTAGATCAATCTGGTGTTCTATGCCACGTAAAGGAGGCAAGCCTGCTGGTATCTCCTCTGGAAATACATCCTGGAATTTGTTGAGGAGTGTTGCTACTTCATGAGGTAGCTCTACCTGTCCCTGTTCTATACTCAACACTTCCTTGAAAACCATTAGTAACATTAAGTCCTTCGAGGCTAAAGCTCTCCGGACATGACTAGGTTGAATAAGAAAGTTAGACTTGACAAGTTTCTTTTCCTTACTCATTTGGAGTTGTAGCTCATGTACTTGGGCAGGTGTAAGAGGAGCTAGGCTGACCTTTCTCTTGTCATGCACGAAGGTGTAGAGATTGGTTCGCCATCATGCCTGGTCTCTTTGTCAAACTGCCATGGTCTTCCTAGTAGAAGATGGCCAGCTTGCATGGGCACCACGTCGCACACGACCTGGTCTTGGTACTTGCCCACACTGAATGGCACAGTGACTTGCTCATGGATCTTGAGCTCCACTTTGTCATCGAGCCATCTCAGTCTATATGGTCGAGGATGCCGTGTCCTCTCTAGACCTAGCTTATCAACCATATACACTAGCAACGTTAGTGCAAGAACCACCATCTATGATGAGGTTACATACCTTTCCCTTGATGGTGCAACGGCTGTGGAAGATGTTCTCCTTTGGATGGTCTCTGAAGGATCCACCATTGCACTGAGGATACGCCTAGTGACCAGCACTTCCCCACATCAGGGTACTCAATGTCACCATATTCTCCTTCTGGTTCATAGTCCTCTTCATCTTGGGACTCATATTCTCCTGCCTCCGTAATCAGCATGACTCGTTGTTTGGGCACTCCTTGAGATGTGTCCACGTCCCCTGCACTTGAAACAAGTTATGTCACGTGATCTTTGAGGGTTAGAAGACTTACCAGGCTCTCTCTGGTCACGGGTGGGTTCAGGAGGCTTGCTCTTGAACCTTGACTCGATCTCTATGCTTTTGCCTTTGTCCACTGTCTTGGCATGTTGCTTGGTGCCCAAGGTGTCTTAGGCTTGCTGGATGTCTTGGCTCTTACGTTTGATGTGCTGTTCAGCTTGCACAGATAGGTGGAACAAGTCTTGAAGTCATTGTAGATTTGCCTTTCCACCTTGCAGCTGATCCTTTCTTGAGTCCATCCAAGAATTGTGCCATCAATGCTTCTTCATCATCATTGAGCTCCAATCTGTTCCTTAACTCTCAACTCTTCATAGTACTCTCTACTGATCTGGTACCCTGCTTAAGAGTACGAAAACGCTGCAAATCCCTATGAAAGTAAGGTGGAACAACCTTTGTCGCATGAGGTCTTTCATGTCGACCCATGAGTCTACGGGCTCATTCTCTTCCTCCTTCTGTCAGATACCTCACGATCCCACCAGATGAGGGCATTGTCCGTGAGTTGTGCTACTGCCATTGAGACTCTCCTAGGTCCTGGTTGGTTGTAGTGATCAAAGATATGATCCATTCTTCTCCCAATCTAGGTAAGCCTCGGGTCTACTTTTCCTGCAAAAGTTGGAGGAGTTAGTTTAACATCAGGATGAATTACCCGGTTATAGGTGTGTTCATCTCCATCCTCATGACGTCTAGGAGGCATTCTTGGTCTCTGGTGAAGACCATATGGCTCAAAGCCATCATCTTCTGCCTCTGGTTGCCGTGGAGGTCCTCTCGGCCTATGGTGATAGTTATGAGGTTGTGTCCTCATCTCCATCTGGCTGGGGTTCCTCCTGTTCGTGCCGTGTCCTAAGGTACTCAGGACCCTCAGGACGGTCTTGCTCAGCTCTCACGTGCCTTATGGCCTGAATCTTACTGGTCTTCCACGCCCCAACCTCTCGCCTATGGATGCGAGTTGTGTTTGGAGTGTGGTGAACATGGCCATCATGGCTTCAGCTGCTCTCTATTCTCTTCTCCCATGTGTGCTACAAAGAAAGAAGACAATTAGGGTGCTCCTAAATTATTAGGAGGTTTTCTTTTATATTTTGAAAAATGCAAAAGGAAAAATCTAAAGAAAGGAAAAAAAAAGGAAACTTCCTAGACAACTTGTGCTAGCTGTCCAATTCGAATTTTTAGTATTTTTCTATTTTCTTTTTTTTTTTTTTAATTTAACTTAAAATAAAGGAAATATTTAAACAAAAGGAAAACGTGAATGCAATGCAAAAGTGAATCTAAACCCTAGTGATACACGAGGAGGCTAGATGCACTCGGTTTGAGTTTGAGTTATTTTTTGATTTTTCTTGAATGCGACTTAAACTAATGCAAGAACACAAACAAACAAGCAAAAGGATAGAAACAACCTGGTTTAGGAGCTTTAAGCTCTGATACCAAAATGATACAAGCCTTGATTCAAGGATGTATGCGCTGTTTGTAGAAGATTAGGTGAGAAACTCAACCTTAGGCTTCTGGATAGGGGTTTTCTGGTTGGTAAACGATGGAAGGGTGAAGTGAACCACACGAGGGTGATGAACCTCGTGATAAATCACAAACTTAGAGCTAGGAGGGCTGGTCTCAACTAGGTTCTAAGACAAGTCTTGAGAGAAAACTTGTAGGAAAAAGTTCTACTTTATTAATAATCAAAAGGTTGTCGAACTACAATGCTGGAAGGAGCCTTATTAATATGCTCGACAGCTTCTAGGGTCGACTCAAAAAAAAAGGAAAGTTTACAAAAGTGCACAAAGGAAAAGATACAAAAGTGTATAACCAAAAAGGACCTATTCCTAAAATGTTCTTGACTCAAAATGTAACTAGATCCTACCCTGCAAAACAGAAAGAGGCATATATTCGAATTAAACTTACCTTAACTCACCTCACGGCCAAGAAATGGAAGGTGGCTCCTTGTGGCATGCACGCCTTGCTCCTAGTCTTCGACTTGGAGTAGGGTTAAAATCTTTGGGCCCTGACCTCTCTGCCACTAAAGCCCAAGTCTCTGATGTTCCTTGTGTTGTTGAGAAGCCTTTGACTCTAATTTGCTCTTCTGGCCCATTGTCCTTAGCTGCTCTTCCTCTAGAAGCTTGTCACCCATAAGCTGAATTTGTGGAAGAGTGCTCTTGATCTGCTTCTTGTCATTGCTCCTGAGGTACCACTGGTGTAGATACTTCAGTGCATGTCCTGGAGCTGGTAGCTCATTTGGTCCGAGTCCAGCTTGGATGGCTGTACTGGATACTGGCCTTCATTGATCCCGAGTCCATTGCCACCAAGTGTGCAAGCTTGGACATAGAAAGATGAAGCTTCCTGGTCTCTGGTCTCCTGGCTGGATGTAGACCTGATGTCCTCATCACATCCTATGTACGCTGACAGCCTCGATCCCCACCTTAACTTCCTCAGGCATCATCACGTTTGCCCCCAGAGCGTCGTGGGGGCGAAGACCAGAGTGAGGCTTGCCTGCTACAAGCGAGCAAGCATTGTATAGCCACGAAACTAAGGAGAACTGTAGGATGTACGCTGGGCCTTAAAGAAGGAGGGCCTGGATGTCGGCGTGATTCCGGAGGGGAAAGATTGATTGATGGGGAAAACCATAGTCTGATTCGGTTCCTACCCTCGGTCGTCCGCAAAAAGTGCAGTGACCTGCTTTCTGAAGATCAAGCTCCAGTATCGCACAGATGTGAGTTCATCCACGCTTTTAAGTCCAACCCAGCTCAAGACTTAACAATCTTGAGGGAAGCTCCCTAAATATTAGAGGACATATTCCCCAAAGGGTGGGCCAAGTTCCCAGAGTGAGAACTCATGATTGCTGCCTAGACACCTGCTCCATCCATGCAAGTCTCCCTCTCAATGAAAAACTTCCAAGAGGTTGAAGACACACCCTGAGCAACATTACAAGCTGACAAGATATGATCAGATTTTCCTAACCAGTGCCCTGATCATGAGTTGCCATGGCCTTGTTTGATTTTTGTTTTGAAGAGGTTGGGGAGAATGAAAGGAAAAAAGAACCACATGTTGACTAGACCAAGGCTTGCATCACGCATAGTTGATTTCTAAGATGGATATGAGGACAATGGAACGTAAGGAAAGCCAGGTGAAGGACTCAACCATAGCCACTTGCATGAGACTGAGCAGGGAAGAGCCATCTGGCGCAGCCGAACAGACAGTATGTGATGAGGACATCAGGTCGTACATCCAGCCAGGAGACCAGACTGGCCGACCAGGAAGCTTGCCCGAGACAGCAGGACCATCTGGCGCCTGCCGGACCAGACAGTACCGCCGGACCTCGACCTATAGGACCAGACCGGTCAACATCGCCGGGAGAGGCCCAAGCTTCCGCACACTTGGTGGGGACGTGAATGACACCGCCGTCCCCTGATGACACCGCCGACTGGGATCAACTTGGCCGGTCCTGAAGTCATTCCGCCAGTACAGACAATCCAGCCGGTACCCATCCAGCCGAGTACACGCACTTCCACTTCTACACAAGAGGACTCGGACCAAATGAGCTACCAGCTCCAGGACATGCACTTAGAGGAAGTATCTACACCAGTGGTACCTCCAGGAGCAATGACAAGAAGCAGATCAAGAGCACTCTTCCACAAATTCAGCTTATGGGTCGACAAGCTTCTAGAGGAAGAGCAGCTAAGGACAATGGGCCAGAAGAGCAAATTAGAGTCCAAAGGCTTCTCAACAACACAAGGAACATCAGAGACTTGGGCTTTAGTGGCAAGAGAGGTCAGGGCCCAAAGATATTTAACCCTACTCCAAGTCAAAGACTAGGAGCAAGGCGCGTGCATGCCACAAGGACGACCACCTTCCATTTCTTGGCCATGAGGTAAGTTAAGGTAAGTTTCAATTCCAATATATGTCTCTTTCTGTTTTGCAGGGTAGGATCTAGAATATTTACTTTATTGAGTCAAAGACATTTTAGGAATAGGTCCTTTTTCGATTATACACGTTTGTATCTTTTCCTTTGTGCACTTTTGTAAGTTTTCCTTTTCTTATTTGGGTCGACCGTAGAAGGTCAAGCTGTCGAGCATATTAATAAGGCTCCTTCCAGCATTGTTGTTCAACAACCTTTTTGATATTTATAAAGGTAGAACTTTTTCCCCAACAAGTTTTCTCTCAAGAATCTTGTGCGCTTAGAATCTAGTTGAGACCAGCCCTCCTAGCTCTAAGTTTGTGATTTATCACGAGGTTCATCACCCCTCGTGTGGTTCACTTCACCCTTCCATCTTTTACCAACCAGAAAACCCCCATCCAGAAACCTAAGGTTGAGTTTCTCACCTAATCTTCTACAAACAGCCCACCCGCATCCAAGCCTTGAATCGAGGCTTGTATCAAGAAGACTGTGGCTCCACTCAGCCCATCTAGCATGTCATCCAGCCGTGGTATCGGATGCCGGTACTTGACTATGATGTTGTTGATTGCTCGGCAGTCCACGCACATATGCCAAGTCCCATCCTTCTTGGGCACTAGTAGCATTGGCACGGCACATGGACTGAGGCTCTCTCGAACATAGCCTTTCTCCAGGAGCTCCTTGACTTGCTTCTCAAGCTCCTTAGACTCCTCTGGACTCATCCTGTAGGCTGGCCGGTTGGGCAGGGCTAGGTCGATCTGGTGTTCTATGCCACGTAAAGGAGGCAAACCTGCTGGTATCTCCTCTGGGAACACATCCTGGAACTTGTTGAGGAGGGTTGCTACTTCAGGAGGTACCTCTACCTGTTCATGTTCTATACTCAAAATTTCTTTGAAGACCATTAGTAACATTAAATCCTTCGAGGCTAAAGCTCTCCGGACATGGCTTGGTTGAATACGAAAATTAGACTTGATAAGTTTCTTTTCCTTACTCATTTGGAGTTGTAGCTCGTGTACCTGGGCAGGTGTAAGAGGAGCTAGGCTGACCTTTCTTTTGTCATGCACAAAAGTGTAGAGAGTGGTTCGGCCATCATGCCTGGTCTCTTTGTCAAACTGCCATGGCCTTCCTAGCAGAAGATGGCCAGCTTGCATGGGCACGACGTCGCACACGACTTGGTTCTGGTACTTGCCCACACTGAATGGTACAGTGACTTGCTCATGGATCTTGAGCTCCACTTTGTCATCAAGCCATCTTAGTCTATACGGTCGAGGGTGCCTTGTCTTCTCTAGACCTAGCTTATCAACCATGTACGCACTAGCAACGTTAGTGCAAGAACCACCATCTATGATGAGGTTACATACCTTGCCCTTGATAGTGCAACGGCTGTGGAAGATGTTCTCCCTCTGGATGGTCTCTGAGGGATCCACCATTGCATTGAGAATGCGTCTAGTGACCAGCACTTCCCCCACATCAGGGTACTCAATGTCACCGTATTCTTTTTCTGGTTCATAGTCCTCTTCATCTTGGGACTCATACTCTCCAGCCTCCGTAATCAGCATGACCCGGTTGTTTGGGCACTCCCTTGAGATGTGTCCATGACACCTACACTTGGAACAAGTGGTGTCACGTGATCTTTGAGGGTTAGAGGCCTTACTAGGCTCTCTCTGGTGACGGGTTGGCTCAGGAGGCTTGCTCTTGAACCGTGACTCGATCTCTATGCCTTTGCCTTTGTCTACGGGCTTGGGAATGTTGCTTGGTGCCCAAGGCATCTTAGGCCTTCTGCGGATATCTTGGCTCTTACGTTTGATGTGCTGCTCAGCCTGGAAAGATAGGTGTAACAAGTCCTTGAAGTCATTGTTGATTTGCCTTTCCACCCTGCGGCTGATTCTTTCTTGCAGTCCATCCAAGAATTGTGTCATCAAAGCTTCCTCATCGTCATTGAGTTCCAGCCTGTTCCTTAGCCTTTCAAAATCTTCATAGTACTCCTCTACTGATCTGGTTCCCTGCTTAAGAGTACAAAAACGTCGTTGCAAATCTCTATGAAAATATGGAGGAACAAACCTTTGTCTCATGAGGTCTTTCATGTCGACCCATGAGTCTACGGGCCTCAATCTTTTCCTCCTTCGGTCAGAAACCTCACAATCCCACCAGATGAGGGCATTGTCCGTGAGTTGTGCTACTACCGTGGAGACTCTCCTAGGGCCTGGTTGGTTGTAGTGATTGAAGATGTGATCCATCCTTCTCTCCCAATCTAGGTAGGCCTCGGGGTCTACTTTCCGTGCAAAACTCGGAGCTGTTAGCTTAACATCAGGATGAGTTACCCGGTTGTAGGTGTGTTCATCTCCATCCTCATGATATCTAGGAGGCATCCTTGGTCTCTGGTGATGTCCTTGGTCTCTGGTGATGGAAATATGATTTGAACAAAAAGGAAAACATGGCTGGCAATGCAAAAGTGAATCTAAGCCCTAGTGAGACACGTAGAAGCTAGATGCACTCGGTTTGGAGTTTAGTGTTATTTTTTTATTTTTCTTGAATGCGACTTAAACTAATGCAAGAAAAAGAAACAAAACTAACTAAAGGATAGAAACAACCTGGTTTAGGAGCTTTAAGCTCTGATACCAAAATGATACAAGCCTCGATTCAAGGCTTGGATGCGCATGGGCTGTTTGGAGAGTTTAGGTGAGAAACTCAGCCTTAAGCTTCTGGATAGGGGCTTTCTGATTAGTATTGGATGGAGGGGTGAAGTGAACCACACGAGGGGTGATGAACCTCGTGATAAATCACAAACTTAGAGCTAGGAGGGCTGGTCTCAACTAGGTTCTAAGCGTACAAGTCTCTTGAGAGAATAACTTGTAGAAGAAAATTCGCACTTTATTAATATCAAAAGGTTATCGAACTACAATGCTGGAAGGAGCCTTATTAATATGGTCGACAGCTTGATCTTCTAGGGTCGACTCAAAGAAAGAAAAGGAAAATTTACAAAAGTGCACAAATGGAAAACGTACAAAAGTGCATAACCGAAAAATGACCTATTCCTAAAATGTTTTTGACTCAAAAATTTAAAGAATCTAAATCGTACCCTGAAAAACAGAAAGAGCCAAATACCCAAATTGAAAACTTACCTTTCTTACCTCACGGCCAAGAAATGGAAGGTGGCCATCCTTGTGGCATGCACGCGCCTTGCTCCTAGTGTTCGACTTGGAGTAGGGTTAGGAATCTTTGGGCCCTGACCTCTTTTGCCACTAAAGCCCAAGTCTCTGAAATCCCTTGCATTGTTGAGAAGCCTTTGGACTCTTCTTTGCACTTCTGGCCCACTGTCCTTTGTCGATCATCCCCTAGGAGCTTGTCGACCCATAAGCTGAATTTGTGGAAGAGTGCTCTTGATCTGCTCCTTGTCATTGCTCCTGGTGGCACCACTGGTGTAGAGACTTCCTCTAGATGCATGTCCTGAAACTGGTAGCTAATCTGGTCCGAGTCTCCTTGTGTAGAAGTCGAAATGCCCGTGTACTCGGCTGGATCGGCTGTACCGGCTGGACTGTGCGAGGTGCTGGCTGGAATGTCTTCTGCTCCGGCCAGGTTGATCCCGGAGCCGGCGACGTCACCAATGGGACCGGCGGTGTCATCCACGTTGCCACCAGTTGGGCCGGAGGTTTGGGCCTCTCCGCCGGCGATGTTGATCGGTCCGGTCCTGTTGGACGAGGGTCCGGCGGTACCGCTTGGGCCGGCAGACGTGTAAAATGGCCCAGCTGTCTCGGGCAAGATCCCTGGTCGGCCAGTATTGTCTCCTGGCCGGCCATACGACCTGATGTCCCCATCAGTATTGGGTGGTGGGGTGAGGTGAACCCCACGAGGGATGGAAAGCCTCTTGGCAAATCACAAACTTAGAAGCTAGGAGGGCTGGTCTCAACTAGGGTTCTAAGCGCTTTAGAGTTTGTGAGGAAAACTGTAAGAAAAAGTGCTCTCTTTATTAATAATCAAATACTTGTCGAACTACAATACTGAAAGGAGTCTTATTAATATGCTCAACAGATTTGACCTTATAGGGTCGACCCAAAAAGAAAAGGAAACGATACAAAATTGCATAAAGGGGAAATTAAAAAAAGGAATAACCAAAAAAGGACATCCACTTAAATGTTTTTGACTCAATAAAATGGAAAAATACTAATTCCTACCCTAAATAACAGAAAAGGCAATCTTATAATTGAAAATTTACCTACTTACCATTCGGCCAAGAAATGGAAGGTGGCCGACCTTGTAACCCGCACTTAGTCTTCGATTTGAAGTACATTTATGAAATGTTGGGCCTTGACCTCCTTTGCTACTAGAGCCCAAGTCTCTGGAGTACTTTGAGATGTTGAGAAGCCCCTGATTTGTTCCTTGAAATCTTGTCCGAATGCTCCTTGTCGTTGGTCTTCTAGGATCTTGTCTACCCACAAGCTGAACTTGTGGAAGTGTGCCCTTGTTCTGCTCCTTGTCATGGCTGTCTTGGGCAGGCCTTCTGGTCAGCCATCAAAGGCCAAGGCAAATCAACAACTGGCCAAGAGTGCAAAAATCAAGTCAAGGGCTTATCATTTAACCAAATTGCTCCAGAATCTTGGACTCTCGTGGCAAAGTAGGTCAAGGCCCAACAATATGTCAACTTACTCCAAGTACAAGACTAGGAGCTAGGCGCGTGCATGTCACAAGGTCGGGCACCTTCCATTTCTTGGCTCTGAGGTAAGAAGGTAACTTTTATATTATATGTTGACTTTTCTGTTTTGCAGGGTAGGATCTAGTAGTTTTCCTTTTGTTGAGTTAAGAACATTAAGTAGTTTTTGTTTATTTCCATTTTGGGTAATTTTCCTGTATGCACTTTTGTAACTTTTCAATTTTTCTTTGAGAGTCGACCCTAGAAGGTCAATGTGTCGAGCATATTAATAAGGCTCCTTCAGCATTGTAACTCGATAACTTTTGCCCATTTAATAAAGATACACATTTTTTTCTAAGAGTCTTTACGTAAAGCTCTTGTTGTTCTTGACCTAGTTGAGACCCGTACTCCTAGCTATAGAATTGTGATTTATCACAAGGCCCCTCATACCTCGTGTGGCTCACCTCACCCGACCACCCATCACACACAGCCAATCCATTCCAAGAAGCCAAGGCCGAGTTTCTCGCCCAAGCTCTTTGCACCCGGACCGAGAGCTATACTCAAGCTTGTATCATTTTGGTATCAGAGTTTAAGTTCCTAAAAACCAGGTTCTCTCTATCCTTTTCTTAAGCTTTTTTTGATTTTGTGCATTAGTCTAGTTAGCTTCATTCAAAAATTAAAATTAAAAACCAAATTGGCACCTTTTTCACTTACACGCATCACTAGGGTTTAGGGTCAATTTCTTGCATCCTAATTTGTTTTCATTTTTTTCTAGGTTGTGTTTCCATTATCCTCAAGCAAGAACCAAAAAAATAAAACAAGAAATTCACCATGAGAATCTAGAAAAATCGCCTAGGATCTTGGGAGATTATCATTTAATTCGATTTTCTTTTTGCATCACTTCCATTTTGCATATTTTCCTATTTTTCCAATTTTCCTTTTCTTATTAGATTTAACCTATTATAAAAACCAACTCCGAGAGAAATTCTTGGAGCAACTCACCCCCCTTTTTACTCTTGTAGTACACGATGCAACCAAAGCCATGATGGCTATGTTTACCACACTACAACCCAACTCGCATCTATTGGGGAAAGGCTTGAGCGTGTGGAACAATCCAAATTGTTCCAAAGCATAAGGAACGTGAGGGCTGGCAATGACCATGGCCACACCGAAGGCCTTAACTACCCTAAACTGCGGCCAGAGCAGGAAGGCCCCCAGCCGGATGAGGAGGAAGGTCACCGGCCCCACCGCTACAACCGTAGGCCGAGAGGACCCCCATGGCAGCCAGAAGAGGAAGAGGATGGCTACCAGCCATACGGTCACCACCAAAGACCAATAATGCCTCCAAGGCACCTAGAAGATGGAGAGGACTATGCGTATAACTGGGTAACTCATCAAGATGTTAAGCTAACCCCTCCGATTTTTGCAGGAAAAGTAGACTTGGAGGTCTATCTAGATTGGGAGCGAAGGATGGATTATATCTTTGATCATTATACCCAACCATGGCCTAGGAGAATCTCCATGGCAGTAGCACAACTCACATAAAATGCTATCATATGGTGGGATCATGAGGTCTCTGACCGGAGGAAGAAGAGGCTAAGGCCCGTAGACTCATGGGTCGACATGAAAGACCTCATGAGACAAAGGTTTGTTCCTCCCTATTTCCATAGAGAATTGCAACGACGTTTTCATACTCTTAAGCAGCACACAAGGTCATTAGAGGAGTATTATGAAGAGTTCGAAAGACTAAGGAACAGGATGGAGCTCAATGACGGTGAGGAGGCATTGATTGCTTAGTTCTTGGATGGCTTGCAAGAGAGGATCAGCCAGAAGGTAGAAAAGGAAAATCTACAGCGACTTCAAGAACCTCTTTCACCTCTCTGTCCAGGCTGAACAGCACATCAAACATAAGAGCCTAGACATACACAATAGGCCAAACACACCTTGGGCCCAGAGCAATGGTACCAAGCCAATGGACAAAGGCAAGGGCCTTGAGGTCGAGTCACGATTCAAGAGCAAGACCCCTCAACAAACTCGTGACCAAAGAGAGCCAAGTAAGTCCTTAAACCCTCAAAGATCACGTGACTTCACTTGTTTCAAGTGTAGTGGACGTGGTCGAAAACATAATTCAATGATATTTTTTGATTGGTTAGTCATTAATGTCGTCAGTGAAAAAGGCCAAAAAAGATGGCATAATATACGGGTTTGAAGTCATGATTGTCGTCCGAGAAAGAGGCCCGAAAGAGCATATAAACGTCAAAATTTGGTGTCGAAAACATCACCAAAGTGTCTTCGTACCATTGACATGTCAAAATAATTTGCGAGAGCTTTCCAGAACGGTATTATTGGCTGTATTATTGCATAATTTATATCATTTTGAAAATACAATGTTTTTTATTGACTCTAAAAAATGAGTTAATAAAAAGACAAGGGTGCAACAAGAGGGGTTTCTAGGACGTCACCTATCCTAATACTACACTTCCCAAGCATGCTTAACTGCGTAGTATGGATGGAATATGGTGCATTAGTGTTGGTATGATCGCACACATGGTAGTACATGTCATGTAATCGCATCTATCCTCTTATGGTGCTATCTAGCAATGATTTGTCTAGAGTCCAACTGATGGGGACATCAGGTCGTATGACCGGTCAGGAGACCAGACTGGCCGACCAGGGAGCTTGCCCGAGACAGCCGGGCCATTTGGCACGTCTGCCGGCCAAGCGGTACCGCCGGACCTTCCACCAACCGGGGTGGACCAATCAACATTGCCGGCGAAGAGGCCCAAACCTCCGGCGAACCTGGAGGCAACGTGGATGACATCGCCGGTCCAATTGGTGACGCCGCTGGCTCCGGAATCAACTTGGCCAGAGCAGAAGACATTTCGGCCAGTACCTCGCACAATCAAGCCGGTACAGCCGATCCAGCCGAGAGCCCAGACATTTCAATATCTACACAAGGAAACTCGGACCAGATAAGCTACCAGCTTCAGGACATGCATCTAGAGGAAGTCTCTACACCAGTGGTTCCACCAGGAGCAATGACAAGGAGCAGATCAAGGGTACTCTTCCAAAAATTCAGCTTATGGGTCGACAAGCTCCTAGAGGATGATCGACAAAGGACATTGGGCCAGAAGTGCAAAGAAGAGTCCAAAGGCTTCTAAAAAATGCAAGGGACTTCAGAGACTTGGGCTTTAGTGGCAAGAGAGGTAAGGGCCCAAAGATTCGTAACCCTACTCCAAGTCGAAGAGTAGAAGCAAGGCGCGTGCATGCCACATGGACGGCCACCTTCCATTTCTTGGCCATGAGGTAAGAAAGGTAAGTTTTCAAATTGGATATTTGCGTCTTTCTATTTTGCAGGGTAGGATTTACATTATTTACATTTTTGAGTCAAAGACATTTTACAAATAGGTCCTTTTTCGGTTATGCACTTTTGTACGTTTTCCATTTGTGCACTTTTGTAAATTTTCCATTTCTTTCTGGAGTCGGCCCTAGAAAGTCAAGCTGTCAAGCATATTAATAAGGCTCCTGCCAGCACTGTAGTTCGACAACCTTTCTGATAATTAATAAAGTGCAAATTTTCTTCTACAAGTTTTTCTCTCTAAAAGACTTGTGCGCTTAGAACCTAGTCGAGACCAGCTCTCCTAGCTCTAAGTTTGTGATTTATCACGAGGTTCATCACCCCTTGTGTGGTTCACTTCACCGTTCCATCCCAAACCAATCAGAAAACCCCCATCCAGAAGCTTAGGGTCGAGTATCTCACCTGATCTTCTCCAAACAGCCCACGCGCATCCAAGCCTTGAATCGAGGCTTGTATCATTTTGGGATCAGAGCTTAAAGCTCCTAAACCAGGTTATTTATATCCTTTAGTTAGTTTTGTTTTTAGTTCTTGCATTAGTTTAAGTCGTATTCAAGAAAAAAAAATAACATCAAACTCCAAACCGAGTGCATCTAGCTTCTATGTGTATCACTAGGGTTTAGATTCACTTTTGCATTGCCAATTATGTTTTCCTTTTTGCCTAAATCATATTTCCATTATTTTTAAGTTAAATTAACAAGAAAAGAAAAAGAAAATAGGAAAAATACCAAAAGAATTCGACCAAGACAGCTAGCACTAGTTGTTAAGAAAGTTTCCATTTTTCAAATCTTCCATTTTTTCGAATTTTCCATTTCCCAGTTTTTTTCCTTTTTGCATTTTTTCGAATTCTCTATATAAGGAACCCTCCTAATCGATTCTAGGAGCAGAGTAACTTGTTCTTTCTTTTGTAGTACACAATGGCAAAAGAAACTAGAGATGCAACCGAGGCCATGATGGCAATGATCACCACCCTCCAAACACAACTCGCATCAATCGGCGAGAGGTTGGAGCGAGTGGAGAGGCCTGTGAGATTCCAGGCCATAAGGCACGTGAGGGCTGAGAAAGACCGTTCTGAGGGTCCTGAGCACCTTAGGACATGGCACGAACAGGAGGAGCCCCAGCCAGATGGAGATGAGGACGCACCACCTCATAACTATCACCCTAGGCCGAGAGGACCTCCACGGCAACCAGAGGCAGAAGGTGATGGCTTCGAGCCATATGGTCATCACCAGAGATCAAGGATGCCTCCTAGGCATCATGAGGATGGAGATGAACACGCCTACAACCAGGTAACTCATCCTGATGTCAAGTTAACACCTCCTAGTTTTGCAGGAAAAGTAGACCCCGAAGCCTATCTTGATTGGGAGAGGAGGATGGACCATATCTTCGATCACTACAACCGACCAGGCCCTAGGAGAGTCTCCATGGCAGTAGCACAACTCACGGACAATGCCCTTATCTGGTGGGATCGTGAGGTGTCTGACCGAAGGAGGAAAAGATTGAGGCCCGTAGACTCATGGGTCGACATGAAAGACCTCATGAGACAAAGGTTTGTTCCACCTTATTTTCATAGAGATTTGCAACGACGTTTTCGTACTCTTAAGCAGGGTACCAGATCAGTAGAGGAGTACTATGAAGAGTTTGAGAGACTAAGGAACAGGCTGGAGCTCAATGACGATGAGGAGGGTTTGATGGCACAGTTCTTGGATGGACTGCAAAAGAGAATCAGCCGCAAGGTGGAAAAGCAAATCTACAACAACTTCAAGGATATTTCCACCTATCTGTCCAGGCTGAGCAGCACATCAAACGTAAGAGCCAAGACATCCGCAGCAAGCCTAAGATGCCTTGGGCACCAAGCAACATTCCCAAGCCCGTAGACAAAGGCAAAAACGTAGAGATCGAGTCACGGTTCAAGAGCAAGCCTCCTGAGCCAACCCGTGACCAGAAAGAGCCAAGTAAGTCCTCTAACCCTCAAAGATCACGTGACATCACTTGTTTCAAGTGTAGGGGTCGCGGACACATCTCAAGGGAGTGTCCAAACAACTGGGTCATGCTGATTACAGAAGCTGGAGAGTATGAATTCCAAGATGAAGAGGACTATGAACCAAAAGGAGAATACGGTGACATTGAGTACCCTGATCTGGGGGAAGAGCTGGTCAGTAGACGCATTCTCAGTGCAATGGTGGATCCTTCAGAGACCATCCAAAGGGAGAACATCTTCCACATCCGTTGCACCATCAAGGGCAAGGTATGTAACCTCATCATAGATGGTGGTTCTTGCACTAACGTTGCTAGTGCGTACATGGTTGATAAGCTAGGTCTAGAGAAGACAAGGCACCCTCGACTGTATAGACTGAGATGGCTCGATGACAAAGTGGAGCTTAAGATCCATGAGCAAGTCAATGTGCCATTTAGTGTGGGCAAGTACCAAGACCAAGTAGTGTGCGACGTGGTGCCAATGCAAGCTGGCCATCTTCTACTAGGAAGGCCATGGCAGTTTGACAAGGAGATCAGGAATGATGGCCGAACATATCTCTACACTTTTGTGCATGACAAGAGAAAGGTCAGCCTAGCTCCTCTCACACCTGCCTAGGTACATGAGCTTCAACAGCAAATGAGTAAGGAAAAGAATCTCATTAAATCTAATTTTCTTATTCAACCAAGTCATGTCCGGAGAGCTTTATCCTCGAAGGATCTAATGCTACTAATTGATACAAGCCTCGATTCAAAGCTAGGATGCGCGTGGGCTGTTTGGAGAAGGTTAGGTGAGAAACTCGACCATAGACTTCTTGGATAGGGGTTTTTGGGTTGGTATTCGATGGAGGGGTGAAGTGAACCACACGAGGCGTGATGAACCTCGTGATAAATCACAAACTTAGAGTTAGGAGGGCTGGTCACAACTAGGTTCTAAGCGCACAAGATTCTTAGAGAGAAAACTTGTTGGAAGAAAGTTCTATCTTTATTAATATCAAAAAGGTTGTCGAACTACAATGCTGTAAGGAGCCTTATTAATATGCTCGACAGCTTGACCTTCTAGGGTCGACTCAAAGAAAGAAAAGTAAAGTTTACAAAAGTGCACAAATGGAAAATGTACAAAAGTGCGTAACCAAAAAGGACCTATTCCTAAAATGTCTTTGACTCAAAAAATGTAAATATTCTAGATCCTACCCTGCAAAACAGAAAGAGGCATATATTCGAATTGAACCTTACCTTACTTACCTCACGGCCAAGAAATGGAAGGTGGCCGTCCTTGTGGCATGCACGCGCCTTGCTCCTAGTCTTCGACTTGGAGTAGGGTTAAGAATCTTTGGGCCCTGACCTCTTGATGAGGACATCAGGTCGTACATCCAGCCAGGAGACCAGACTGGCCGACCAGGAAGCTTGCCCGAGACAGCAGGACCATCTGGCGCGCCTGCCGGACCAGACAGTACCGCCGGACCCTCGACCTATAGGACCAGACCGGTCAACATTGCCAGCGGAGAGGCCCAAGCTTCCGGCGCACTTGGTGGGGACGTGGATGACACCGCCGGTCCCTCTGATGACACCGCCGACTCCGGGATCAACTTGGCCCGTCCTGAAGTCATTCCGGCCAGTACCGCGCACAATCCAGTCGGTACAGCCGATCCAGCCGAGTACACGCACATTTCCACTTCTACACAAGAGAACTCGGACCAAATGAGCTACCAGCTCCAGGACATGCACTTAGAGGAAGTATCTACACCAGTGGTACCTCCAGGAGCAATGACAAGAAGCAGATCAAGAGCACTCTTCCACAAATTCAGCTTATGGGTCGACAAGAAGATCGACTAAGGACAATGGGCTAGAAGAGCAAATTAGAGTCCAAAGGCTTCTCAACAAAAAAAGGAACATCAGAGACTTGGGCTTTAGTGGCAAGAGAGGTCAGGGCCCAAAGAT
>CM032155.1:12167901-12225219 GCA_018901935.1 Pugionium cornutum
TTCACATTGTAAATCCTCTATAAAAGGGCTGTAAAGACTCAATGTATAATATACTCTTAGGAGATTCTTCTCCATAAGTCTAAGTCATTTCTCATTTTCTCATACTTCTCTTTGAGTTTTCAGATTCAATTCTTCACATTTCTCCTCTATAATCTCAATATTCTTACACTTTGTTGTAGTTATTTCGGTATTAAATTTTGTCAGAATATAGAAAATTGAGCTAGCTTAACGTGGGCATTTGATTCATGTTATTCTGAACTTTAAATCAAAAGTTATGTACGATTTCGTGCAGAAATGTCAAGTTTATCGGCTAGTTAAATTGATCATTCTAAACTGATCATTGGTGCACATTAAGCAAAGGTTTACAAATGATGCATATTGCATGATATCACGCAGTTTGGGATAAATTGGATTACTTGCACAGTTTTTCAAAGCTATTTTGGTCTTAAATTTTATCACAGTATAGAAAATATAGGTAGCCTTGGATCCGTGTC
Organism: Pugionium cornutum; assembly: GCA_018901935.1. NCBI lineage: Eukaryota > Viridiplantae > Streptophyta > Magnoliopsida > Brassicales > Brassicaceae > Pugionium > Pugionium cornutum. Next base: position 12,168,396 of record CM032155.1, read on the forward strand.
ATTCTGAATTCTAAATCAAAAGTTATAGACTATTTAGTGCGTACATGTCCAGTTGATCGAGCACTTCAATGATCATTCTAAACTAATCATTGGTATTTCTTGAGTAAAGGCTTATAAATAGAAGCATAATGTGTGGCATAACGCAGTTTGAGATACATTGGATTATTTGGAGGCCTTGTCATAGCTCCTTCAGTCTTAAATGTTGTAACAATATTGAAAGTTCAGGTAGAATAACGTGGGCATTGGATTCATGTGATTTTGAACTCTAAATCAAATGTTAAAGACGATTTAGTGCGAAAATGTTAAATTGATCAGCTAGTTAAAATGATCATTGTAAACCGATCATTAGTGCTATTTCAGTAAAGGCTTATAAATGATGCATAATATATGGCCTTGCCCAGTTCAAAATAGATTGAATTACTTGCAGGCTTTGTGGTAGCTCTTTCAGTCTCAAATGTTGTCACAATATAGAAAATTGAGCTAGATTAACTTGGGCGTTGGATTCGTGTCATTCTCAACTCTAAATCAAAAGTTACAAACGATTTAATGCTTACATGTCAAGTTGATCGGCCAGTTAAAATGATCATTCTAAACCGATCATCGGTTCTTCTTTAGTAAAGGCTTACAAACTAAGCATAATGCATGGCATCACGCAGTTTGGGATACATTGGATTACTTGGAGGCTTTGTTGCAGCTATTTCGGTCTTAAATTTTGAAACAATATAGAAAATTGAGTTAGCTTAACATGGACATTTGATTAATGTCATTCTGAAATCTAAATCAAAAGTTACGGACGTTTTAGTGCAAAAATGTCAAGTTTATCAGCTAGTTAAATTAATCATTCTAAACTGATTACTGGTGCTCGTTGAGCAAACGTTTACAAATGAAGCATAATGCATGGCATCACGCCGTTTGGGATACATTGAATTAGTTGGAAGCTTTGTTGTAGCTCTTTCAGTCTTAAATTTTATCAGAGTATAGAAAATTAAGGTACATTAACATGGGCGTTGTATTCGTGTCATTCTGAACTCTAAATCAAAAGTTACATACGATAAAGGGCGGATATGTCAAGTTGATCGACCAGTTCAAATGATCATTCTAAACTGATCTTTGGTGTTCCTTGAGTAAAAGCTTATAAATGAAGCATAATGCATTGCATCACGCAGATTGGAATACATTGGATTACTTGGAGGCTTTGTCGTAGCTCTTTCGGTTTCCAATGTTGTCACAGTACTGAAAACTGAGCTAGATTAACATGGGCGTTGAATTCATATCATTCTGAACTCTAAATAAAATATTAAAGACAATTTAGGGCGGACATGTCAAGTTGATTTAAGGATCTTCCACCATCCTTTAAAAGTATCACTCATTCCACACAAGTTCTCGAGACCATCCATCTTCAAGCTCACGGATTCACCATATTCTTCACATCCGTATCTACATTCGGTTTGCTATCATTTGCACAACCTCTTGGAGACATTCAGGTACATGATCCTTACCAGGATCATATCAAGTGGTATCGGAGCACACTCCAAACCATGTTGTATCTATCAAAACCCATTCGCACCCTTTCATCTTTTTGCAAGAACTTTTGGTGACCTTTCATCTTCCTTTTTGCGATTTGTTTTGAATGTTTCTAGGTTTTTTCATGTTTGAAATTGATCTTAGAACTATAAAGAACTTAAAAATCAATAAAAAACGTTAAGGAACTTGTTGTTAGATGATAGAATCAATCAACTCTCAATCGGCATCATTAGAGTTCTGGGAAGCACTAACTGAGTTCTATCTTGATGTTGTGAATTAACTGAATATTTTGGAGCTGAAACATGATCAAAACTTGTCCTTAAGACTTAATAGATTTAGGAAATTCAAGTGAAAACATTTAAAAATGAAGTAAAGGTTGTTAGATTCATCATTTACCAAACTGGATTTTATAGGTCTAGAGATCGTTTTGCTTAGGATTCATTTTTTTCTTCTCTATGTGTCTTTGTCTTTTGCGATTTGTTTGTCCTAGTTTGTGTTCTCCTTTGAGAATTTTACTTGTTTATTGGTCTGAATTTTTCAGGAACCATGGTGGGAACAGACAATGGAGGGGAATCCTAAAACTCCAACAAACAACTTCTCGATTCCTTTAAAGCCATGATGAATGAAAGTACGGCAACAATGAAGGCTGAGATAGAAAGATCCATGAATTACCAACTGAGGAGACACCAACCACCTTCTGATACTGAGCAGTATTACAGTCACTCATCTAGGTCACACCAATCTAGGAGAAGAAGGCCACAAGAAGACCGGTTGCCTAGGAATAACCAACCTAACCCTCGTGACCCTTTAGCTAGCCTTAAGATCAAAATTCTCTCTTTCCATGGAACCAATTACCATGAGGAATACCTAGAATGGGATGAGAAGATAGATATAGTCTGTGAATATAGGTAATACACTCAACAGAATAAGGTTATGGTAGCCCCAACCGCGTTTAAGGACTATGCTCTAAGGTGGTGGGGTCAATTACTTACTTCTAGGAGAAGGGCTGGGGATTTTACTATAGATTCTTGGAACCAGATGAAATTCATCATAAGGAGAAGGTTTATATCTAGTCATTAACATAGGGAACTACATCTTAACCTTAGGATCATCTATCTCAAGGAAGTAGGTCCATAGAAGAATAGTTTAAGGAGATGGAAATGTTGTTGCTTAGGGCTGATATTCAAAAGAATAGTGAAGCCACTATGGTCAGGTTTATGGGCGGCCTCAATAGGGAGATCATAGATAGGCTATAGGTCCCCCAGTATGTCGAACTAGAAGAGCTTATCCATAAAGCCATAATGTTTAAGAAACAACTTAAGAGAAAGAACCCTAAACCCGGAACTAGCTCCACTAGGTTTAGTAAATATAATGATGATAAGTCTAGCTTAGATTACAAACCATTCCCTAAACCCAAGCAAGAAGATTCAAAACTTAATGGCATAGATAAGGGTTTTAGCACCAAAACTAGAGAGATTCAGTGTTTTAAGTGCAAGGGTTTTGGTCACTACTCTAGAGAATTTACCAATAAGAGAACCACAGTTATTAGGGCTAGTGGTGAGGTAGAATCGGCAAAGGACCGATCGGATGCTTAATATTTAAAGGAGAATGTAGCCACGCCACACGTAGGTCAACTCTTAGTCACTAGGAGAACCTTAAACGTACAAACTAAGGCAGAAAAGAATGAGAAAAGAGAGAACCTATTCCACACTCGCTGTCTAGTTAAGGATAAGGTTTGTAGCTTAGTGATTGATAGGGTAGCTGTACAAATGTTGCGAGTGAGACTATGGTAGAAAAGCTACTGCTTGAGGTTTTTAAGAGGTCTAAACCCTAGAAGTTACAATGGCTTAATGATTAGGGAGAGTTAGAAGTAGAGAACCAAGTCTTAATTCCCTTGTCCACAGGAAAGAATGAAGACGAGGGATTATGTGACATCTTACCCATGGATGCTAGTCATATCTTACTTGGCAGACCTTGGCGGATAAGAGGGTAATACATGATGGGTTTACAAAAAATAGGTATTCATTTGAGTTTAAGTGTAAAAAGAACATCCTAGTACCCTTATCCCCACAGGAGGTTCAACTAGATCAAATAACTTTGAAAAAGAACAAAACTCAAGCCGAACCTAAGCCGAAACAATCGACCAAACCTCCCACCAAGCAGCCGGCTAATCTTATGATCAAGCCTCATCCAGGAAGTCACTTACCACACCTACTCTTTGTACTCAAAGAATGCTTTAATACTAATCCATCTATGCTGGATTTTCCTAGTAAACTTCAACTTCTATTGCTGGAATTTCTGGATGTGTTTCCGGAGGAACATCCGCAAGGCTTACCACCAATTCAAGGAATAAAGCACCAAATCGACTTCCTACCACAGCTCCCAGAGTAACTAGAAAGAGGGCGAAAGGCCCAGGAGCTTCTCTTCCCAAAAACTCAGCCTACCAAACAGATCCCCTTGAGACCAAAGATCTTCAATAACAAGTCACTGAACTCATGGAGAAAGGACATATCCGCGAAAGCATGAGCCCATGTGCTGTTCCTGTTTTGCTTGTCCCAAAGAAAGATGGTAGCTGGAGGATGTGTATTGATTGCAGAGCCATCAACAATATTACTGTAAAGTATCGTCACCCTATTCCTAGACTAGATGATATTCTTAATGAATTGCATGGTTCTAGCATCTTCTCTATGGTAGATCTTAAAAGTTGATACCATCAAATTAGGATGAAAGAAGGTGATGCGTGGAAAACCGCATTATAACTAAACACGGATTATATTAGTGGTTAATAATGCCTTTTGGATTGACAAATGCACCTAGCACTTTCATGAGATTGATGAAACATTTTCATAGAGCATTCATATATCATTTTGTTGTAGTGTACTTTGATAACATTCTAGTTTATAGTCAAAGCTTAGATGAGCATGTTGAACATCTAAGAAAAGTTTTTGAAGTACTTAGAAAGGAAACCTTATATGCCAATCTTAAGAAATGTAATTTTGGAACAGATCACCTTGTCTTCTTAGGTTTTGTTGTGAGTACAGATGGTATTAAGGCCGATGAGGAAAAGATAAAAGTAATCAAGGAATGCCCGAGCCCAAAGAGTGTCGGAGAAGTAAGGAGTTCCATGGTCTTGTGGGTTTTACCGGAGATTTTCAAAGACTGTAGCACTCTAGCAGCTCCACTCGCTGATATTATCAAAAAGAATGTGGGTTTTAAAAGGGAGGAAGAGCATGAAGAAGCATTCCAAACCTTGGAAGACAAGCTCACACACTCCCCAGTGCTATCTCTTCCTAACTTTGATCAAACCTTTGAAATTGAATGTGATGCCTCAGGAATTGGTATTCGTGCTGTTCTTATGCAGGAAAGAAAGCCCATTGCCTACTTTAGCAAAAATATTGGAGGGGACACACTCAATTACCCAACGTTCGACAAAGAACTCTACGCACTTGTTAGGACCTTACACATCTGGGAACATTATATTTGGCCCAAGGAGTTTGTTATTCACACCGACCATGAATAACTCAAGCACCTCAAAGGGAAAAAAAATCTGAACAAGAGACACGCAAGGTGGTTTGAATTCATTGATACCTTCTCTTATGTGATCAAGGAAAAGAAAAGTAAAGATAATATAGTAGCCGATGCTATTTCTCGGTGGTATGTTCTCTTGAACTCTTTAGAAGTTAAGCTGCTAAGGTTTGAACAAATCAATGAGTTATATTATACCGATGCTGAATTTAAATAGATTTATGCTGCTTGTGAGAAATTTGGTGCTGGAAAATACTTTAAGATTGATGGGTTCTTATTCTATGAAACTCGCATATGTGTACCTAACTATTCTTTCCGAAATTTGTTTGTTAAGGGAGCTCATGCAGGTGGTCTTACGGGTAACTTTGGCGTGGTAAAGACATTGAATGTACTACAAGAACATTTCTTTTGGCCACATATGAGGAGTGATGTCGAAAAAGCTTGCCAAAGATGTGTAACTTGTAAACAAGCCAAGTCCACGGTTTATAAGCACGGTTTGTATACTCCTCTACCTATTCCCTTGCATCCTTGGCATGGAATTTCTATCGACTTTGTAGCTGGATTACCTAGGACTAAGACTGGAAAGGATTCGGTATTTGTTGTAATTGATAGGTTCTCCAAAATGGCTCACTTTATTCCTTGTCATAAAATTGATGATGCCACTAAAGTTGCTGGATTTTTCTTTAAAGAAATAGTTCGACTTCATGGCATGTCTAGGATCATAGTATCAGAACTACGTTCCTCAGGTACTTTTGGAAAACACTTTGGCGGAAACTAGGGACTAAACTTTGTTTCTCAACAACTTCTCACCCACAATCGGATGGTCAAACCAAAGTAGTTAATAAAACTTTGTCTATATTGTTGAGACCCATAATAAAAAAAAATCTCAGGTCTTGTGAAGCATGTTTTCCTCGTGTTGAATTTGCATATAATCATGCTAGGCATAGTGCATCTAAGTATTCACCTTTTGAAATTGTTTATGTGTTCAATCCTCTCTCGCCTTTAGATCTAATGCCTTTAGCTTTGATCGAAAGAGCAAGTCTTAATGAAAAGAAAAAGTATGAATTAGTTAAACAAATCCATGAGAAAGTTTGGCTTAATATTGAAAACAAGACAAAGATATATGCTCAACAAGCCAATAAGGGCCGAAAGGAGTTAGCCTCTGAAGAAGGAGACTTGGTGTGGATCCACTTGCGGAAGGATAGATTTCCAAGTGAGAGGAAATCCAAGCTTATGCCAAGGGTTGATGGTCCATTCAAAGTCCTCATGAAGATCAACGACAATGCCTACCAGCTGGATCTTCAAAGCAAGTACCAAGTGAGTTCGAGTTTTAATGTTGCTGATTTGGTTCCCTATTTTGCAGATAAAACAAATTTGAGGTCAAATCCTTCTCAACTAGGGAAAGATGATGTGAGCATGGTCATCCACGAACCTGAACTAAAGGAGCATCTTCAACCTGAGAAAGAGGAAGCCAATGAGGAAGCTAAGGAACGACTAGAACCCAAAGAAGCTGAAGATGAAGCCTTGCAAATCTCCAATGGTGCCATTAATCGGTCCAAGCAAGCCAAACTCAAGACCACACTACAACACCTTCTCAACACCATTCAGGGCAGTTTAGTGTGTGCTAATCCAATCACCATGGTTGTAATTCAAGCCACCTAAACCTCATCAAGAGAAATATCTTGGATTGTACTCTTTTTTCCTCCTCTTAGTTTTGTCCCATTCGGTTTTCTAAGAGAGGTTTTTAATGAGGCAAGCCTAAGATACTTTACCACAGCCTCTTGATGAACCAAGGCGCATTCTACCCTATTATTCACGCAAATAAAGAGGAAAGATCAGTCAAGATGTTATTTACTTCTTAGTCTTCATTCTTAGTTGTTTTGTAATTTCCTAGTTTCTCTATAAATGCCTTGGTGGTTTCCTAAGAGTCTTTGTCTATTCATATGCCCCCTTGGATCCTATCAATATTCTCTTGTATCCCCTTTTAAAATCATCAAACATTTTAATATAAAAAAACTTTTTCTTAATATCGTTGGATCACCTCTTTGATTAAGAAATTAGGATCATTATCCCATTCCTCTCAAGAGCCAAAAGTCTAAGGGCTGTTTATATCCCTTGGAAGGTTCACTTCATTCCACCTCTTGCCTAACGCATCTGGTCTTCCTCATTCAAACTGCGCAAGCTGATCTTCCACGATCCTTTAGAAGTAACACTCATTCCACACAAGTTCTCGAGACCATCTGATACAAGCCTTGATTCAAGGATGTATGCGCGTGGGCTGTTTGTAGAAGATTAGGTGAGAAACTCAACCTTAGGCTTCTGGATAGGGGTTTTCTGGTTGGTAAACGATGGAAGGGTGAAGTGAACCACACGAGGGGTGATGAACCTCGTGATAAATCACAAACTTAGAGCTAGGAGGGCTGGTCTCAACTAGGTTCTACGCACAAGTCTCTCTTGAGAGAAAGCTCGTAGGGAAAAAGTTCTACTTTATTAATAATCAAAAGGTTGTCGAACTACAATGCTGGAAGGAGCCTTATTAATATGCTCGACAGCTTGACCTTCTAGGGTCGACTCAAACAAATAAAAGGAAAGTTTACAAAAGTGCACAAAAGGAAAAGATACAAAAGTGCATAACCGAAAAAGGACCTATTCCTAAAATGTTCTTGACTCAAAAATGTAAAGCAACTAGATCCTACCCTGCAAAACAGAAAGAGGCATATATTCGAATGTAAACTTACCTTAACTCACCTCACGGCCAAGAAATGGAAGGTGGCCGTCCTTGTGGCATGCACGCGCCTTGCTCCTAGTCTTCGTCTTGGAGTAGGGTTACAAATCTCTGGGCCTTGACCTCTCTTGCCACTAAAGCCCAAGTCTCTGATGTCCCTTGTGTTGTTGAGAAGCTATTGGACTCTTCCTTGTATTTTTGGCCCATTGTCCTTAGTCGATCTTCTTCTAGAAGCTTGTTGACCCATAGGCTGAATTTGTGGAAGAGCGCCCTTGATCTGCTTCTTGTCATTGCTCCTTGAGGTACTACTGGTGTTGAGACTTCCTCTAAGTGCATGTCCTGGAGCTGGTAGCTCATTTGGTCCGAGTCCTCTTGTGTAGAAGTGGAAGTGCGCGTGTACTCGGTAGGATCGCCTGTACCGGCTGGATTGTGCGTGGTACTGGCCGGAATGACTTCAGGACCGGCCAAGCTGATCCCGGAGTCGGCAGTGTCATCAGGGGGACCGGCGGTGTTATCCACGTCCCTACCAAGTGTGCCGGAAGCTTGGGCCTCTCCGCCGGCAATGTTGACCGGTCTGGTCCTATAGGTCGAGGGTCCGGCGGTACTGTCTGGTCCGGCAGGCGCGCCGGATGGTCCTGCTGTCTCCGGCAAGCTTCCTGGTCGGCCAGTCTGGTCTCCTGGCTGGATGTACGACCTGATGTCCTCATCATTCCCTCCCTCTTCAGTAGGTTTTGTCCTCAAAACTGGTTCATCTGCATGGAAAGGGGCCAAGTCAGTGACATTAAACGTATTGGACACATTAAACTCACCTGGAAGCTTGATCCGGTAGGCGTTGTTGTTGATCCTCTCGAGCACTCTGAATGGTCCGTCTCCTCTTGGTGCTAGCTTGGAACTCCTTAGGTTTGGGAACCTCTCCTGCCGTAGGTGTAGCCACACCCAATCGCCTGGTTGAAAGATCAGCTCCCTTCTTCCCTTGTTGGCATGAGTCACGTACTGTCCGGTCCTCTTCTCCAAGTTCTCTGCTACCTTCTGGTGTAACCTCCTTATGAACTCTGCTTTGGATGCTCTGTTGAGGTTGGTCATCTCAGCTGGTGGCAGTGGTGTTTGCTCCAATGGGGTGAGAGGGTTGAAGCCGTATACCACTTCAAATGGGGTCTTCTTGGTTGCTGAGTGCACGGCTCGGTTGTAGGCGAACTCAATGAATGGCAGGCACTCCACCCAAGTCTTTAGGTTCTTCCCTAGTGTTGTTCTGACAACTTCAGTTTGGCCATCGGTTTGAGGATGGCAAGTGGTTGAGAAGAGTAGCTTCGTGCCTAGCTTTCTCCAAAGGGTCCTCCAGAAATGGCTGAGGAACTTGGTGTCCCTATCTGATACGATGGTCCTTGGCACTTCATGAAGCCGTACTATCTCCCTGAAGAACAGCTCAGCTGTTTGCGTGGCATCATTGACATTGGCACATGGGATGAAGTGTGCCATCTTGGAGAATCTGTCCACCACTACAAAGATTGCATCTTTGTGGTTGATCTTGGGCAGACCTAGAACAAAGTCCATTGATATATCCACCCATGGATGCGTCGGTATGGGCAGTGGAAGATACAACCCGTGAGGTTGCACTCGGGACTTTGCCTTCTTGCAAGTGATGCATCTTGCACAATGTGCTTCTACTGTCCTCTTGATGTGTGGCCAGTAGAAGTGCTCCTTGACCACTGCTAGAGTCTTGTCGACACCAAAGTGGCCCATGAGTCCTCCTCCATGAGCTTCTCGGATGATAAGCTCCCTTAGTGATCCTTGTGGTATGCACAGCCTTCTTTCTCGAACAAGAATCCCTCATGGATGTAGAATTTGCCATGACTCCCTGTGCTACACTCCTTGTAGCTCTCAGCAAGGTCAGGATCATCCTTGTATAGATCCTTGATGTGCTCGAATCCTAGGACCTTTGCCTCCATGGTTGATATCAAGGCAAACCTCCTTGATAGTGCATCGGCTACCACATTGTCTTTGCCCTTCTTGTACTTGATGATGTACGGGAAGGTCTCTATGAACTCCATCCACCTGGCATGTCTCCTCTTGAGATTGGTTTGCCCTCTGAGGTGTTTGAGAGTCTCGTGATCAGTGTGGATCACAAACTCCTTGGACAGCAAGTAATGCTGCCAAGTCTCCAATGCTCGGACAAGGGCATAGAGCTCCTTGTCATAAGTGGGGTAGTTCAGTGAGGCACCACCTAGCTTCTCACTGAAGTATGCCACTGGTCTCCCTCCTTGGGTTAGCACTGCTCCTATGCCTATTCCAGAGGCATCACACTCCACTTCAAACGTCTTGTTGAAGTCGGGAAGGACTAACACTGGTGCGTGTGTAAGGCTGTCCTTCAAGGCCTGGAATGCCTTCTCCTGAGCTTCTCCCCAGCTGAATCCCACGTTCTTCTTCACTACTGCCGTCAGTGGTGAGGCAATACTGCTGAAGTTGGGCACGAATCTCCTATAGAAGCTGGCCAGTCCGTGGAAGCTCCTTACTTGGCTGATGTTTCCTGGTGTTGGCCATTCTTGTATGGCTCGAATCTTCTCTTCATCAACCTGTAGGCCCTGTGAACTCACAACAAAACCTAAAAAGACAAGCTTATCAGTACAAAGGTGCACTTCTTGAGATTGGCATAAAGCTCTTCTTGTCGAAGGGTTTTAAGGACCATCTCAAGATGTGTGAGGTGTTCCGTAGGCACTTACTATAAACAAGTATGTCATCAAAATAAACTACACAAACTTACTGATGTACGCCCTAAGAACTTGGTTCATAAGGCATGAAGGTGCTTGGGGCATTAGTCAAGCCAAATGGCATGACTGTCCACTCGTAGAGCCCTTGCTTTGTCTTGAAAGCAGTCTTCCACTCATCACCTTCCTTCATTCTTACCTGGTGGTATCCACTTTTGAGGTCTATCTTGGAAGACCGTGGCTTCCACTCAGCTCATCTAGCATGTCATCCAGTCGTGGTATTGGATGCCTATACTTGACTGTGATGTTGTTGATTGCTCGGCAGTCCACGCACATGCGCCAAGTTCCATCCTTCTTGGGCACTAGTAGCACTGGTACAGCACATGGACTGAGGCTCTCTCGAACATATCCTTTCTCCAGGAGCTCCTTGACTTGCTTCTCAAGCTCCTTGGACTCCTTTGGACTCATCCGGTAGGCTGGCCGGTTGGGTAGGGCTGCTCCGGGCACTAGATCAATCTGGTGTTCTATGCCACGTAAAAGAGGCAAGCCTGCTGGTATCTCCTCTGGAAATACATCCTGGAATTTGTTGAGGAGAGTTGCTACTTCATGAGGTAGCTCTACCTGTCCCTGTTCTATACTCAACACTTCCTTGAAAACCATTAGTAACATTAAGTCCTTCGAGGCCAAAGCTCTCCGGACATGACTAGGTTGAATAAGAAAGTTAGACTTGACAAGTTTCTTTTCCTTACTCATTTGGAGTTGTAGCTCATGTACTTGGGCAGGTGTAAGAGGAGCTAGGCTGACCTTTCTCTTGTCATGCACAAAGGTGTATAGATTGGTTCGCCATCATGCCTGGTCTCTTTGTCAAACTGCCATGGTCTTCCTAGTAGAAGATGGCCAGCTTGCATGGGCACCACGTCGCACACGACCTGGTCTTGGTACTTGCCCACACTGAATGGCACAGTAACTTGCTCATGAATCTTGAGCTCCACTTTGTCATCAAGCCATCTCAGTCTATATGGTCGAGGATGCCGTGTCCTCTCTAGACCTAGCTTATCAACTATATATGCACTAGCAACGTTAGTGCAAGAACCACCATCTATGATGAGGTTACATACCTTTCCCTTGACGGTGCAACGGCTGTGGAAGATGTTCTCCCTTTGGATGGTCTCTGAAGGATCCACCATTGCACTGAGGATACGTCTAGTGACCAGCACTTCCCCACATCAGGGTACTCAATGTCACCTTATTCTCCTTCTGGCTCATAGTCCTCTTCATCTTGGGACTCATATTCTCCTGCCTCCGTAATCAGCATGACTCGGTTGTTTGGGCACTCCTTTGAGATGTGTCCACGTCCCCTGCACTTGAAACAAGTTATGTCACGTGATCTTTGAGGGTTAGAAGACTTACCAGGCTCTCTCTGTTCACGGGTGGGTTCAGGAGGCTTGCTCTTGAACCTTGACTCGATCTCTATGCTTTTGCCTTTGTCCACGGTCTTAGGCATGTTGCTTGGTTCCCAAGGTGTCTTAGGCTTGCTGCGGATGTCTTGGCTCTTACGTTTTATGTGCTGTTCAGCTTGCACAGATAGGTGGAACAAGTCCTTGAAGTTGTTGTAGATTTGCCTTTCCACCTTGCAGCTGATCCTTTCTTGGAGTCCATCCAAGAATTGTGCCATCAATGCTTCTTCATCATCATTGAGCTCCAATCTGTTCCTTAACCTTTCGAACTCTTCATAGTACTCCTCTACTGATCTGGTACCCTGCTTAAGAGTAGGAAAACGTCGTTGCAAATCCCTATGGAAGTAGGGTGGAACATACCTTTGTCGCATGAGGTCTTTCATGTCGACCCATGAGTCTACGGGCCTCATTCTCTTCCTCCTTCTGTCAGATACCTCACGATCCCACCAGATGAGGGCATTGTCCGTGAGCTGTGCTACTGCCATTGAGACTCTCCTAGGTCCTGGTTGGTTGTAGTGATCAAAGATATGATCCATTCGCTTCTCCCAATCTAGGTAAGCCTCGGGGTCTACCTTTCCTGCAAAATTTGGAGGAGTTAGTTTAACATCAGGGTGAATTACCCGGTTATAGGTGTGTTCATCTCCATCCTCTCGACGTCTAGGAGGCATTCTTGGTCTCTGGTGAAGACCATATGGCTCAAAGCCATCATCTTCTGCCTCTGGTTGCCGTGGAGGTCCTCTTGGCCTATGGTGATAGTTATGAGGTTGCGTGTCCTCATCTCCATCTGGCTGGGGTTTCTCCTGTTCGTGCCGTTTCCTAAGGTACTCAGGACCCTCAGGACGATCTGGCTCAGCTCTCACGTGCCTTATGGCCTGGAATCTTACTGGTCTCTCCACACGCTCCAACCTCTCGCCTATGGATGCGAGTTGTGTTTGGAGTGTGGTGAACATGGCCATCATGGCTTCAGCTGCGTCTCTATTCTCTTCTCCCATGTGTGCTACAAAGAAAGAAGACAATTAGGGTGCTCCGAAATTATTAGGAGAGTTTTCTTTTTATATGTGGTTTGAAAAAATGCAAAAGGAAAAATTCTAAAGAAAGGAAATTCGAAAAAAAGGAAACTTCCTAGACAACTTGTGCTAGCTGTCCAATTCGAATTCTTTTAGTATCTTTTCTATTTTCTTTTTATTTTCTTTTTAATTAAACTTAAAAATAAAGGAAATATGACTTAAACAAAAGGAAAACGTGAATGATAATGCAAAAGTGAACCTAAACCCTAGTGATACACGTAGGAGGCTAGATGCACTCGGTTTGGAGTTTGATGTTGTTTTTTTGATTTTTCTTGAATACGACTTAAACTAATGGAAGAACTAGAAATAAGACAAGCAAAAGGATAGAAACAACCTGGTTTAGGAGCTTTAAGCTCTGATACCAAAATGATACAAGCCTTGATTCAAGGATGTATGCGCGTGGGCTGTTTGTAGAAGATTAGGTGAGAAACCCAACCTTAGGCTTCTGGATAGGGGTTTTCTGGTTGGTAAACGATGGAAGGGTGAAGTGAACGACACGAGGGGTGATGAACCTCGTGATAAATCACAAACTTAGAGCTAGGAGGGCTGGTCTCAACTAGGTTCTAAGCGCACAAGTCTCTCTTGAGAGAAAGCTCGTAGGAAAAAGTTCTACTTTATTAATAATCAAAAGGTTGTCGAACTACAATGCTGGAAGGAGCCTTATTAATATGCTCGACAGCTTGACCTTCTAGGGTCGACACAAATAAAGAAAAAGGAAAGTTTACAAAAGTGCACAAAAGGAAAAGATACAAAAGTGCATAACCGAAAAGGACCTATTCCTAAAATGTTCTTGACTCAAAAATGTAAAGCATCTAGATCCTACCCTGCAAAACAGAAAGAGGCATATATTCGAATTGAAACTTACCTTAACTTACCTCATGGCCAAGAAATGGAAGGTGGCCGTCCTTGTGGCATGCATGCGCCTTGCTCCTAGTCTTTGACTTGGAGTAGGGTTAAGAATCTTTGGGCCCTGACCTCTCTTGCCACTAAAGCCCAAGTCTCTGATGTCCCTTGTGTTGTTGAGAAGCTATTGGACTCTTCCTTGTATTTTTGGCCCATTGCCCTTAGTCGATCTTCTTCTAGAAGCTTGTTGACCCATAGGCTGAATTTGTGGAAGAGCGCCCTTGATCTGCTTCTTGTCATTGCTCCTTGAGGTACTACTGGTGTTGAGACTTCCTCTAAGTGCATGTCCTGGAGCTGGTAGCTCATTTGGTCCGAGTCCTCTTGTGTAGAAGTGGAAGTGCGCGTGTACTCGGCAGGATCGCCTGTACCGGCTGGATTGTGCGTGGTACTGGCCGGAATGACTTCAGGACCGGCCAAGTTGATCCCGGAGTCGGCAGTGTCATCAGGGGGACCGGCGGTGTTATCCACGTCCCTACCAAGTGTGCCGGAAGCTTGGGCCTCTCCGCCGGCAATGTTGACCAGTCTGGTCCTATAGGTCGAGGGTCCGGCGGTACTGTCTGGTCCGGCAGGCGCGCCGGATGGTCCTGCTGTCTCGGGCAAGCTTCCTGGTCGGCCAGTCTGGTCTCCTGGCTGGATGTACGACCTGATGTCCTCATCACCATCCATCTTCAGGATCACGGGTTCACCATCTTCATTACTTCCGCATACACATTCGGTTTACTATCATTTGTACAACCTCTTGGAAACATTCAAGGACTTGATCCTAACCAGGATAATATCATAAATGAAGCATAATGCATGGCATCACGCAGTTTGGGATATATTGGATTACTTGGAGGCTTCGTCGTAGCTATCTCGGTCTTGAATATTGTCACAATATAGAAAATTCAGCTAGCTTAACGTGGACGTTGGATTCATGTCATTCTGAACTCTAATTCAAAAGTTAAGGACGATTAGTGTGGACATGTGAAGTTTATTGGCTAGTTAAATTGATCATTCTAAACTGATCATTGGTGCTCATTGAGGTAAGGTTTACAAATGAAGCATAATGCATCGCATCATGCAGTTAGGTATAGTTTGAATTACTTGGAGGCTTTGTCGTAGCTATTTTGGTCTTAAACCTAATCACAATATAGAAAATTTTGATAGCTTAACGTGGGCGATGGATTAGTGTCATTCTGAACTCTAAATCAAAAATTACGGACAATTTAGTGCAGACATGTAAAGTTGATCGGCCACTAAAAATGATCATTCTAAACTGATCATTGGTGCTCCTTGAGTAAAGGCTTATAAATGAAGCATAATTCATTTCATCACACAGTTTCGGATACATTGTGTAACACCCGTCTCCATAATACATGACACGTGTTATCGCCTCGTACTTAACTTATAATTCGTTTGAAATCTCATATAAAGTATAAGTAATAATTCTTTTTATTAAAAGAATTCTCCTCAAAACCAATTATAAAATTATTGAAAAAACATAAGATAATAACTTAAAAAAAATCCAACGATACTCAAGATTCAAAATAAAATATATAAATAACGTTTAAAAATTCCCAAAACGTAGCATGAGTCATGCATCACACTGGTCGAGCTCCTGCATCCAAAAGGAGGCTTGAATAACATAATTACTCAGTAAAACGATCACGCCTACCCACATATTCCCATTATACAAATATGTATATAATCTTGATAATTACTTTATTTAGGAAAGAAAACTAGCACGATTGATTCCACAAAAAATTGACACAAATACTACCAAGATATATGTATTTAAACCATGCTTGCCTAAGTCACAACCATTCTTCCTCATCCCTAACCACGTCGGTTTAAGGATTTGGAACCCCCAAAGCCACGTCGGCTTTCCACCACGGCCACGTCAGCCTATTTGCTCACGTCGAGCTCTCGTCACGTCGACGGTCGTTTTCGGCCTGCCAGCCGTTAATGAACTACGACTCAACACCGCTGTTGTCGTAGCCCAACACCCATCAACGCAGTTGAACCAACTAACGTTGCTTCAATACACCATACCTGCGTTACGTGAATATCACATTCACCAGAACTTATTCCCACATTAACAAATCAGCCATTATACTTGCTTAGACTAAATGTTTAATATTTATCTAATAATTATATTAATTTACCCCAGTTAATTAATTGGTTATGGTTTATTTTATTAAACCATAATCCATCATAATTAATTTAAAATCCTTAACCAGTAAACCAACACATAACAATTTATCTCTCTTAATAATGAGGTCAACATAATAATCTCCCTTAAAATAATAAATTAACCAAAATTTGTACTCTTTTCTCCCACCACACCACACAAGTACACCACCCCATTCCTATTCATTTTTTTAATATTTATTTATTTAATATCTAATAAATCTCTAATAGGTTTAACTCATTTTTCTGATAAAAACACCATTAATCATTTTGCAACAATTAACTAAAACCTTAATAGTGCACCTGGTTTCAGCTTCTAATTTCCTCCCTAAACGAAGCACTCATCAAAATACATATACATAATTGTATAATGAAAATCATAGATCCTGCCTCACCTCACTGCGAAACCTGGGTTAATGGAATGTTGGGATCGTCTGTCGTGCGTAGATTTCTCTTCCTCCGACGATGGTACACACAAACACCTGGGCTCTCCAACGCTAAACTTTCCACCCCTCTGCTCTGTCGAAATCTCTCCCTTTCTTCTTGCTTTTGTTTCTGATGCGGGGCTACCTCTAATCCCCTTTGACGACGTCTTATATAGCCATGAGGGTTAATTAGGGTTTCAGAAGAATTGTTCGTTATACCCTCACTTCTATTTATGTGAACCTCATGGTTTAAATTTAGGCCCGGGATGTTACAATTCTCCCCCACCACAGAAGAATTCGTCCCCGAATTTGATGGTTACACCTCACTCTCTTCGTGGTCTTTAAAAAGACCAGGGTAATCAATGCTCATATGATGTTCAGACTCCCACGTCTCTTCTTCAATTCCATCTCTTCCCCAACAAACACGCACTGATTTAACATTCTTCCCTTGCATATCAATTTTTCGTTGTCCAGTGATTTTTACCGGTTTACTAAGAATTGTCAAGTTTTCTTCCAAATCCTCTGGGGGTTGCTGCATAATGAGTTGGGGTTCTTTGACAATTTTTCGGAGGACTGATACATGAAACACATCATGAAACGCTGCTAACTCCTTTGGTAATCTCAATCTATGTGCAATTGTACCAATCCTTTCAGTAATTGGATAAGGCCCTATAAAACGTGGTTTGAGTTTTCCCAACTTCTTATTCTTATCTGCTCCTCTGAATACCCTCATTTTCAAATACACCTTGTCTCCCACTCTAAACTCCAATTCCCTTCTCCCTTTATCATCGTAACTCTTCTGACGATCGTGAGCCTCCTTTAGTCTAGCACGAAGAGTTTCCACTTGATCCACTGTCTCTTGGACCAACTCAGGTTCCAAGTCTCTACGCTCTCCCACTTCTGTCCAGCAAAGTGGTGTCCGACAAGGCCGCCCATACAAAGCCTCATATGGTGACATCTTTATGCTACTATGATAGCTATTGTTGTACGCAAACTCTGCTAACGGTAAATATCTCTCCCAACGACCTCCCCAATCCAACATACACGCTCGTAACATATCCTCAAGGGTTTGAATTGTTCTTTTCGATTGTCCATCTGTCTTTGGGTGATATGCGGTACTCAGATGCACTTTTGTCCCAAGTGCCTTTTGGAATGCCTGCCAAAATATTGAGGTAAATTTTGGGTCTCGATCCGAAACAATGCTCACGGGAACCCCATGCAGCCTAACAATCACTTCCACATTTACTCTTGCTAAGTGGTCCACATTGTCTGTCTTCTTAATCGCCAAGAAATGAGCTGACTTTGTAAGTCAATCAACAATTACCCAAACCGTATCCAGTTTACTAATTGTCCTTGGGAGCCCTGTCACGAAATCCATAGTGATCATATCCCATTTCCATTCAGGCAATGGTAGACTTTGCAATAACCCACCAGGTACTCTACGTTCTGCCTTTACTAGTTGGCACGTAGGGCACTTCGCTACCCATTCTGCGCTATCCCGTTTTATACCGTTCCAATGATAATAACGTTTTAGATCTCGATATAGCTTTGTCACCCCCGGATGGATTGCAAAACGTGAGTGGTGTGCCTGCGATAAGATCTCATCCTTTAATTCCTTAACATTAGGAACACATACCCGATTCCTATACAAGTAGGTCCCATTGTTTGCGGTATGGTATCCTTCCACATTATTATCCACAGCTTTTATGAGTGTATTGTCTACCTTTTGAGCCTCAGATATTTTCCAAAGTAAGTTTGCTCGGTTTATGGCTTCCAATCCTATGGCATCTTTGGTAACCGTAGTAGCACACAAGCTTAACTTTCCCAAGGAAGCCACAAACTCCTCTGCTTCCCGTTCCATTGATATGTCATTTCTCCTTCTCTTAGTGCATCTACTACCATGTTAGCCTTTCCGGGTGGTATGCAATTTCTAAGTCATAATCTGTTAGTAGCTCCATCCATCTCCTCTGTCTCAGATTAAGATCCGGTTGCATAAATATATATTTTAAACTCTTGAGATCAGTAAAAACTTGGACTTTTTCCCCATATAAATACGCACGCCAAATTTTTAAAGCAAAAACAACTGCTGCCATTTCTAAGTCATGGATGGGATAATTTATCTCATGTTTCCTCAACTGTCTAGACGCATAGGCAATTACTCTTTCTTGCTGCATCAGCACACAACCCAGTCCTGACCCTGATGCGTCAGTGTATACCAAATATGGTACCCCAGTCCTTGGTAAAACCAATATTGGAGTCTCAAATGCCCTTTCAGCCTTTGAAAACTCTCTTCACACTCTTTGGTCCAATTAAATTTCACATCCTTTCTCGTAAGCTGAGTCATAGGCTTGGCTATACTCGCAAATCCTTCAACGAATTTTCGATAGTAAACCGCTAGGCCCAAAAACTACGGACCTCTGTTGCGTTTCTGGGTGTCGGCCATCCCATAATTGTTGCAATTTTTTCCGGATCCACTAATACTCTAGCTTCAGACACAACGTGACCTAGAAAGCCAATCTTCCTCTGCCAGAAACTACATTTGTTCAACTTAGCATATAACTTGTATTCTCGCAACTTTTCCAGTACCACCCTTAAGTGCTCCATATGTTCCTCCCGACTCTTAGAATAAATTAGGATGTCATCAATGAACACAATAACAAATTTGTCTAAATACTCCCGAAAAACGTTGTTCATGAGCTTCATAAAAGCAGCCGGTGCATTAGTTAAACCAAATGGCATTACCAAAAATTTGTAGTGACCATAGCGTGTCCTGAAAGCTGTCTTCCTTATATCCTCTTCAGAAATCGTAATCTGGTGGTACCTTGACGTTAGATCGATCTTAGAGAACCATGAAGCTCCTTCTAATTGGTCCAATAGCCCGTCAATTCGTGGTAATGGGTACTTATTTTTGATGGTCACTTTATTCAATCCACGATAGTCAATGCAAAGTCTAAAACTTCCATCTTTCTTTTTCACAAATAACACAGGTGCCCCCCACGGCGAACTACTAGGTCTTATAAATCCTTTACTGGTTAAATCTTCTAATTGCTTCTTTAGCTCAGCCATTTCTGCAGGGGCTAACTGGTATGGTGGCTTAGACGCGGGAGTGGTTCCAGGCTCCAAATCGATGGTAAAATTGTCACCTCGTGATGGTGGAACCCCTCTTAATGGTTCAAATACATCCTCGTATGTTGCTGCTACTGGGATACCACTTAGCTCAAATTCTTTTGATTTTCTTTCAATCGTGATTGTTGCCAAGTAAGCCTCATTCTCTCTATTGATAAGCCCTTCTGCCTGAATCATAGAAACTATGGGAATTCCACATTGCACTCGAACCCCTTGAAACATCAATCTTCCTTCAGAACTAGCAAAGGTAACGCGTGCACGTCGACAATCTAACATAGCTTGATGGCGTGTAAGCCAATCCATACCCAATATTACCTCATAACGTTTTAACTTCATCTCTACAAGGTGTCCCAGTAATTTAACTCCTTCCAAGATTACAGGAACCTCCTTGTAATTCCCTAGTGATTCTACCACTTATGCCCCCGCTGTTTCAATCCTTCTTGCTTTCCCAGAAAACTCTCCTTTAAAACCCCAACACTTTGCGAATTCAGGACTAACAAAACTATGTGTGGCTCTAGAGTCAAACAAGGTATGAGCGATCGCTTCTCTGACTGAAATTGAGCCTACCTGGTTTATTTTTCTAAGAAACAGTACCAAAAAAGTATAGAAAACCAAATAACCCCCGTGCGTCTAAGTAAAAATAACAGGCAAAGATTCTAAACATACCTGCGATCGGTTCGGCACCGTCCTCGACATCTATTGCAAACACCCGAGGTTCCACAGCCTGTCTCTTTGGGGGTGGTGGTGGCATACGCTCCCTCGCCCTATCTCTGTCCCCTAGCTGCCTCGTTGGACAGTTTCTTGAGATATGCAATGGTAGCTTACAATTGTAACAGAGATCATCTCCACTTGGACAATGCATCTTGGTATGTCCGGTCTGACCACACCTCAAACAAGTGAGCACTCCTCTAACCTGCATCGGGCCCATATTCCGATTATATGTGGTATGTCTCTGCGGCTCAGTCAATTTTCCCACCCTTGCTTGGGCCGCTTTTGCTTGCTTGGTTTCTGCCTCAATGCCCTGTTCCACTAAAGACGCTGTTTCCACTAAATCGACCATGCTATTGTATTTCTGCACCATGCAACGATTTCTCACCTCTAACCTCAAACCTCTTTGAAACTTGAGAATCATGTCATATTCGCTTGTTCCTCTTCCTG
Source organism: Pugionium cornutum (assembly GCA_018901935.1). NCBI lineage: Eukaryota > Viridiplantae > Streptophyta > Magnoliopsida > Brassicales > Brassicaceae > Pugionium > Pugionium cornutum. The sequence goes on from CM032155.1 coordinate 12,189,180, forward strand.
TGAACCTCCTAAGTCGATGAAATTCTAGATCATACTCCCGAACTGACTTAACCCCTTGTCGAAGGTCGGCAAACAATCCGACCAATTGGTCTAAAACCTCTTGTGGAAAGTATTTCCGTGCAAATTCCTCCTTAAAGTCATGCCAGCTCACCAAGTGGTTTGCATGAGTGTTAGCGCACACACTATCCCACCAAACCTGCGCTTCGTCCCTTAGGTACTGAATCGCTAATTGCTTCCTAAACTCAATCGGACACATGATTGTCTCGTAGTTCCTCTCTAACATCCTCATCCAATTGTCTGCTGCAATTGGATCGATCCCACCACTAAACATCTACATGTTCAAACTCCTTAACATCTTCAAAGCATCCCAATACGTGGGTCCTGGGTCCCGTACGGGTACCCTTTGCATTAGATGGGATGGCGGTGGGTATTGAGGTGCCACAAACTCTTGAACAGGAGGTTCGAGTGCAGCGAACTCCGGAGCTGCCTGCTCAGGCACTACAATTCGTGGTATATTATTTGCTGCAGGAATTTGCTGCAACAAAGGCGCTAACACCTCACGCATACTTTGCATCATAGCTGCACTAAGTGCCGCATAATCCACCACGGGAGCAACAACAGCTGGTTGCTGCACTGGGGAAACACCTTCCTGCTCCAGCGATTGGTCACTATGGTTGCGCTCACGATCTCCACTATGCAGACCAGCCCTACGCTTAACTTTCCTTGGCGGCATACTGTCCAAATAAACACCAAATTCACACATCACTCCAATAGTATTATAAATCAACGAAAATTAATTGACTACACGACAATTACTCTGAGTGGTGCTCCCCCTATTGAAAACATTTTTTTGAAAACATTTTTTTTTTAAAAAAACCTTAGAATAATGCTCTCCGGATCAGAACCGGAGTAGCAACCTCGCTCTGATACCAAAATTGTAACACCCGTCTCCATAATACATGACACGTGTTATCGCCTCGTGCTTAACTTATAATTCATTTGAAATCTCACATAAAGTATAAGTAATAATTCTTTTTACTAAAAGAATTCTCGTCAAAACCAATTATAAAATTATTGAAAAAAACATAAGATAATAACTTTAAAAAAATCCAACGATACTCAAGATTCAAAATAAAATATATAAATAACGTTTAAAAATTCCCAAAACGTAGCACCACCCCGAGTCACTGCATCACTACTGCTCGAGCTCACTTAATCCAAAAGGAGGCTTGAGTAACATAATTACTCAGTGAAACGATCACGCCTACCCACATATTCCCATTATACAAATATGTATATAATCTTGATAATTACTTTATTTAGGAAAGAAAACTAGCACGATTGATTCCAAAAAAGTTGACACAAATACTACCAAGATATATGTATTTAAACCGTGCTTGCCTAAGTCACAACCATTTTTCCTCATCCCTAACCACGTTGGTTTAAGGATTTGGAACCCCCAAAGCCACGTCGGCTTTCCACCACGGCCACGTCAGCCTATTTGCTCACGTCGAGCTCTCGTCACGTCGACGGTCGTTTTCGGCCTGCCAGCCGTTAATGAACTACGACTCAACACCGCTGTTGTCGTAGCCCAACACCCATCAACGCAGTTGAACCAACTAACGTTGCTTCAATACACCATACCTGCGTTACGTGAATATCACATTCACCAGAACTTATTCCCACATTAACAAATCAGCCATTATACTTGCTTAGACTAAATGTTTAATATTTATCTAATAATTATATTAATTTACCCCAGTTAATTAATTGATTATGGTTCATTTTATTATATCATAATCCACCATAATTAATTTAATATCCTTAACCAGTAAACCAACACAAAACAATTTATCTCTCTTAATAATTAGGTCAACATAATAATCTCCCTTAAAATAATAAATTAACCAAAATTTCTATTCTTTTCTCCCACCACACCACACAAGTACACCACCCCATTCCTATTCAGTTTTTAATATTTATTTATTTATTATCTAGTAAATCCCTAATAGGTTTAACTTATTTATCTGATAAAAACACCATTAATCATTTTGCAACAATGAACTAAAATCCTAATAGCACACATGGTTTCAACATCTAATTTCCTCCCTAAACAAAGCACTCATCAAAATACATATACATAATTGTATAATGAAAATCATAGATTCTGCCTCACCTCACTGCGAAACCTGGGTTAATGGAATGTTGGAATCATCTGTCGTGCGTAGATTTCTCTTACTCCGACGATGGTACACATGAACACTTGGGCTCGCCAACGCTGAACTTTCCACCCTTCTGCTCTGTCGAAATCTCTCCCTTTCTTCTTGCTTTTGTTTCTGATGCGCGGGTGCCTCTAATCCCCTTTGATGACGTCTTATATAGCCATTAGGGTTAATTAGGGTTTCAGAAGAATTGTCTGTTATACCCTCACTTCTATTTATGTGGACCTCATGGTTTAAATTTAGGCCCGGGATGTTACACATTGCATTAGTTGGAGGCTTTGTCGTACCTTTATCAGTCTCAAATTTTGTCAAAATATTGAAACTTGGCTAGATTAATGTAGGCATTGGATTCATATATTTTTGAGCTCGAAATCAAATGTTAAAGACAATTTAGTTTCGACATGTCAATTTGATCAGGTAGTTAAAATGATCATTCTAAACTGATCATTGGTCCTCATTGAGCAAAGGTTTACAAATGAAGCATAATGCATGGCATCACGCAGTTTGGGATATATTGGATTGCTTGAAGGCTTTGTCGTAGCTAATTTGGTATTAAATTTTGTCACAATATTGAGTATTAAGCTGGCATAATGTGGGCGTTGGATTCATGTAATTCGGAAATATAAATCAAAAGCTACGGACGAATTAGTGCAGATATGTCAAGTTTTTCGGCTAGTTAAGTTGATCATTATAAAATGATCGTTGGTGCTCATTGCCTAAATCATAAAAGAAGCAAAATACATTGCATCAAGCAGTTTGGGATAGATTGGATTACCTGGAGGCTTTGTCATAGTTATTTCGGTTTTAAAATTTGTCAAAATATAGAAAATTGAGCTAGTTTAACGTGGGCGTTGGATTCGTGTCATTCTGAACTCTAAGTCCAAAGTTATGGCAATTTCCTGCATATATGTCAAGTTGATCGGCTAGTTAAAGTGATCATTCTAAACTGGTAATTGGTGCTCCTTGAGAAAAGGCTTATAAATATCATAACGCATGGCATCACGCAATTTGGGATACATTGGAATACTTGGAGGTTTTTTTGTAGCTATTTCAGTCATAAAGTTTCTCACAATAATAGAAACTTTAGCTAGCTTAACGTGGGCATTGGATTCATGTCATTCTGAACTATAAATCAAAAGTTACTGATGATTTAGAGCAGACATGCCATGTTTATCGGCTAGTTAAATTGATTATTCCAAACTGATTATACGAAACTAATCATTCTAAACTGATCATTCTAAAATAATCATTGGTGCTCAATGAGGAACACATAGATGAAGCATAATGCATTGCATCACGCAGTTTGGGACAGATTGGATTACTTAGAGGTTTTGTCGTAGCTATTTCCGCCTTAAATTTTGTCACAATATAGAACATTTAGCTAGTTTAATGTGCGCATTGGATTTGATTCATTCTGAACTCTAAATCAAAAGTTACGGATGATTGAGTGCGGACATGTCAAGTTGATCGGCTAGTTAAGATGATAATTCTAAACTGATAATTAGTGCTCCTTGAGTAAAGGCTTATAAATGAAGCATAATGCATGGCTTCACGCAGTTTAGGATTAAGTGGATTACTTGAAGACTTTGTAGTAGCTCTTTCAGTCTCAAATATTGTCACAATATAGAAAATTGAACATTGGATTCGTGTCATTCTGTACTCTAAATCAAAAGTTAAAGAAAATTTAGTGTGGACATGTCAAGTTGATCAGTCAGTTAAAGTGATTATTCTAAACTGATCATTAGTGCTTCTTAAGTAAAGGCTTATGAAGCATAATGCATGGCATCATGCATGTTAAGAAAGATTGGATTACTTGAAGGCTTTTTGGTATCTCTTTCAGTCGCAAATGTGTCACAATATAGAAAATTGAGCTAGTCTAATGTGGGCATTGGATTCGTGTCATTATGAATTCTAAATCAAAACTTATGGACGATTTATTGCGTATATGTCAAGTTGATTGGCCAGTTAGAATGATCATTCTAAACAGATCATTGGTGCTCCTTGAGTAAAGGCTTGTAAATGAAGCATAATGCATGGCGTCACACTGTTTGGGGTATGCCAGTTTACTTCGAGGCTTAATGTGGAAGTTGGATTCATGTCATTTTGAACTGTAAATCAAAAGTTATGTAAGATTTAGTGATGACATGTCATGTTTATCGGCTAGTTAAATTTATCATTGCAAACTGATCATTCTAAACTGATCATTCGTTCTCATTGAGCAAAGGTTTAAAAATGAAGCATAATGCATGGCATCACGAACTTTGATATAGATTGGATTACTTGGAGGTTTTGTCGCAGCTATGTTGGTCTCAAATTTTTCCTCCTATAGAATATTGAGCTAGCTTAACACGGGCATTGGATTCGTGTCATTCTGAACTCTAAATCAAAAGTTACTGACGATTTAGTGCAGACATGTCAACTTGACTGGCCAGTAAAAGTGTTCATTTTAAACTGATAATTGGTGCACCTAAAGTAAAGGCTTATAAATGAAGCATAATTCATGGCATCACACAGTTTTGGATAGATTGGATTAATTGAAACCTTTGTGGTAGCTCTTTCAGTCTCAAATGTTGTCAAAATATAGAAAATTGAGCTAGTTTAACGTGGGCGCTGTATTCGTGTCATTATGAACTTTAAATCAAAGGTTATGGACGATTTAGTGTGTACCTGTCCGGTTGATCGGCCAGTTAAAATGATCATTCTAAACTAACCATTGGTGCTCCTTAAGTAAAGGCTTATAAATGAAACATAATGTATGGCATCACGAAGCTCGGAAATTGACTAATTGAAGGCTTTTTGGTAGCTATTTTGGTATGAAATGTTGTCACAATATAAAATATTGAGCTAGCTTAACGTGGGCATTGGATCCGTATTATTCTGAACTATAAATAAAATGTTACGGACGATTTAATGTGGATATTTCAAGTTGATTGGCATGTTAAGGTGATCATTCTAAGCTGATCATTCTAAACTCATCATTAGTGCTCCAGTAGTAAACGCTAATGAAGCATAATGCATGACATCACGCAGTTTAGGATGTATTGGATTACTTGAAGGATTCGTGGTACCTCTTTCAGTCTCAAATGTTGTCACAATATAGAAAATTGAGCTAGTTTAACGTGGGCATTTGATTCATGTCATTCTGAACTCTAAATCAAAAGTTACGGACGATTTGGTGCGTACATATCAAGTTGATCGTCCAGTTATAATGATCATTCTAAACTGATCATTGGTGCTCCTTGAGTAAAGGCTAATAAATGTAGCTTAATGCATGGCATCACGCATTTTGGGATACAATGGATTATTTGGAGGCTTTGTCGTTGCTGTTTTGGTCTTAAATTTTGTCATAACATAGAAAATTGAGTTAGCTTAATGTGGGCATTGGATTCATGTCATTTTGAACTGTAAATCAAAAGTTACGAACGCTTTATACTGCGGACTTGTCGTTTTTATCGGCTAATTAAATTGATCATTCCAAACGGATCCTTCTAAACTCTAAATCAAAAGTTACGGACGACTTAGTGTCATTGTGAACTCTAAATCAAAAGTTACGGACGATTTAGTGTGGACATTCCAAGTTGATCGGCCAATTAAAATGGTAATTGTAAAGTGATCACTCTAAACTGATCATTAGTGCTCCTTGAGCAAACCCTTATAAATGAAGTATAATGCATGGCATCACGCAGTTTACGATAAATTAGATTACTTGAAAGCTTTGTGGTTGCACTTTCAGTCTCAAATGTTGTCACAATATAGAAAATTGAGCTAGTTTACCGTGGGTGTTTGATTCGTGTAATTCTGAACCCTAAATCAAAAGTTACAGACATATTCAGTGCGGACATGTCAAGTTGATCGGCCAGTTAAGGTAATCATTTTAAACTGAGAATTGGTGCTCCTTGAGTAAAGGCTTATAAATAAAGCATAATGCATTGCATCACGCAGTTTGGTATACATTGGATTACTTGGAGGCATTGTCGTAGCTGTTTCGGACTTCAATTTTGTCACATTATAGAAAATTCAGCTAGCTTAACGTGGGCGCTGAATTCATATCATTTTGAAATCTAAATCAAAAGGTACAGAAGATTTAGTTTTTGACATGTCAAATTTACCGGCTTGTTAAATTGTTCATTCTAAACTGATCACTGGAGCTCATTCAGTAAAGGTTTACAAATGAAGCATATTGAATAGCATCAGGCAGTTTGGGATAGATTGGATTACTTGGCGGCTTTGTCATAGGTATTTGGGTCTTAAAATATGTCACAATATATAATATTGTGCTAGCTTAACTTGGGTGTTGGATTTGTGTTATTATGAACTCTTAATCAAACGTTATGGACGATTTAGTGTGTAAATGTCAAGTTGATCGGCCAGTTAAAGTGATCAATTCTAAACTGATGATTTTATAGTGATCATTAGTACTCCTTGAATAAAGGCTTATAAATGAAGCATAATGAATGACATCATGGAGTTTAGGATAGATTGGACTACTTGAAGGCTTTGTGATATCTATTTTGGTGTTTAAGTGTTTTTACAATATAGGAAATCGAGCTAGCTTATCTTGGGCATTGGATTCGTGTCATTCGGAACTTTAAATCAAACGTTATGGACGATTTAGTGCAGACATATCAAGTTCATCGGCCAGTTAAAATGATTATTATAAACTTATCATTGGTGTTCGTTGAGTAAAGGCTTATAAATGAACCATAATGCAGGGCATCATGCAGTTTGGGATACATTGGATTACTTGGAGGCTTTCTCGTAGCTATTTTCGTCTTAAATTTTGTCCCAATACAGAAAAATGAGCTAGATTAACGTGTTCATTTTGAGCTAAAAATCAAATGTTAAAGATGATTTAGTGCGGACATGTCATGTTGATAAGCTAGTTAAAATGATCATTCTAAACTGATCATTGGTGCTCATTAAGCAAAGGTTTACAAATGAAGCATAATACATGCCATTAGGCAGTTTGGGATAGATTGAATTATTTAGAGGCTTTGTCGTAACTACTTCGGTCTAAAATTTTGTCACAATATATAATATCGAGTTAGCATAACTTGGGCATTGGAGTCCTATCATTCTGAACTCTATATCATAAGTTACGGACGATTTGGTGCAGACATGTCAAGTGATAATTCTAAGCTGATCATTCTAAACTGATCACTAGTGCTTCTTGAGTAAAGGCTTATAAATGAATCATAATGCATAGCATCAAGCAGTTTAGGATGGATTGGAATTCTCGAAGGCTTTGTGGTAGCTATTTCGGTTTTAAATGTTATCCAATATAGAAAATTGAGCTAGCTTAATGTGGGCCTGGGATCGTGTCATTCTGAACATTAAATCAAAAGCTATGGACGATTTAGTGTGTACTTGTCAAGTTGATCGGCCAGTTAAAATGATCATTCCAAACTGATCATTGGTGCTCGTTGAGTATAGGATTATAAATGAAGCATAAGGCATGGCATCACGCAGTTTGGGATTATTTCGAGAGTTTGTCATTGCTATTTTGGACTTAAATTTTGTCACAATATAGAAAATTGAGCTAGGTTAACGTGGGCGTTGGATTCATGTCATTCTAAAATGTAAATCAAAAGTTATGGACAATTTAGTCCGTACATGTTACATTTATCGGATGGTTAAATTGATCATTCCAAACGGATCATTCAAAACTGATTATTCCAAACGGATCATTCAAAACTGATCATTGGTGCTCATTAAGCAAAGGGTTACAATGAAGCATAATGTATGGCATCACACAGTTTGCAATAGATTAAATTACTTGGAGGATTTTTCTAAGCTATTTCGGCCTTAAATTTTGTCACAAATATAGAATATTAAGCTAGCTTAATGTGGGCGTTGGATTCGTGTCATTCTGAACTCTAAATCAAAAGTTATTGATGATTTAGTGCGGACATGTCAAGATGACTGGCGAGCTGAAGTAATCATTCTAAACTGATCATTCTCAAAGGTCATTAGTGCTCCTTGAGTAAATGCTTATAAACGAAGCATAATGCATGGCATCACGCAATTTAGGATAGATTGGGATTATTTGAAAGCTTTGTGGTAGCTTTTTCACTCTAAAACATTGTCCCAATATAGAAAAGAGCTAGTTTAACGTGGGCGTTGGATTTGTGTAATTTTGAAGTCTAAATCAAAAGTTACGGACAATTTAGTGCGGACATGTAAAGTTGATCGTCCAGTTAAAGTGATCATTCTAAACTTATCATTAGTGCTCCTTGAGTAAAGGCATATAAATGAAGCGTAAGGCATGGCATCACATAGTTTAGGATATATTGGATTCCTTGAAGGCTTTGTGGTATCTCTTTCTATCTAAAATGTTGTCACAATATAGAAATTTGAGCTAGTTTAACGTCGGCGGTTGATTCGTGTCATTCTGAACTGTTAATCAAAAGTTACGGACGATTTAGTGTGTACATGTCATGTTGATCAGCAAGTTAAAATGATCATTCTAAACTGATCAATGATGCTCCTTAAGTAAAGGCTTATAAATAAGGCATAATGCATAGCATCACACAGTTTGTGATTCATTGGATTACTTGGAGGTTTTGTCGTAGGTATTTTGGTCTTAAATTTTGTCACAGTATAGAAAATTAAGCTACTTAACGTGGGCGTTGGATTCATGTCATTCTGAACTGTAAATAAAAAAGTTTCGGACAATTTAGTGCATAAAGTCATGTTATCGGCTAGTTATATTGATCATTCCAAACTGATCATTGTAAACTGATTATTGGTGCTCATTGCGCAAAGGTTTACAACTGAAGCATAATGCATGGCATCACGCAATTTGGGATAGATTGGATTACTTGGAGGCTTTGTTGAGCTCTTTCGGTCATAAATTTTATCACAATATGGAATATTAAGGTGGATTAACGTGGGCGTTGGATTCGTGTCATTCTGAACTATAAATCAAATGTTATGGGTGATTTAGGGCGGACATGTCAAGTTGGCTGGCCAGTTAAAGTGATTATTCTAAATTGATCATTCTAAACTCATCATTATAAATGAAGCATATTGCATGAAAACATGCAGTTTAGGATGGATTGGATTACTTAAAGGCTTTGTTGTAGCTCTTTTAGTCCCAAATGTTGTCGCAATATAGAAAATTGAGCTATTTTAACGTTGGCGTTGGATTCGTGTCATTATGAATTCTAAATCAAAAATTACGGACGATTTTGTGTGGACATGTAGAGTTGATAGACCAGTTAAGTGATCATTCTAAATTGATCATTATAAACAGATAATTAGTGCTGCTTGAGTAAACGCTTATGATTGAAGCATAATGCATGGCATCACGCTGTTTAGAATAGATTGGATTACCTGCTAGCTTTGTCATTGCACTTTAAGTCTCAAATGTTGTCACAATATAGAACATTGAGCTAGTTTAACGTGGGGGTTGGATTCGTGTCATTCTGAATTCCAAATCAAATGTTACAGATGATTTAGTGCAGACATGTCAAATTGGTCGGCTAGTTAAAGTGATCATTCTAAAGTGATCGTTCGAAACTGATCATTAGTGCTCCTAGAGTAAAGGCTTATTAATAAATTATAATCCACACATAGTTAAGGATAAATTGGACTACTTGGAGGCTTAAATTGATCATTCCAAACGGATCATTCTAAACTGATCATTGGTGCTCATTGAGCAAAGTTTTGCAAATAAAGCATAATGCATGCATCACGCAGTTTGGGATACATTGGATTGCTTGGAGGCTCTTAAATTTTGTCACAATATGGAATATTAAGCTGGATTAACGTGGCCGTTAAATTCGTGTCATTCTGAACTATAAATCAAAAGTTACAGACGATTTAGTGCGTACATGTCATGTTATCGGCTAGTTAAATTGATCATTCCAAACTGATTCTTCCAAACTGATCATTGGTGCTCATTGAGAAAATGCTTATAAATGAACCATAATGCATGGCATCACGCAGTTTAGGATATATTGGATTACATGAAGGCTTTGGGGTAGCTGTTTCAGTCTCAAATGATTTCAAAATATAGAAAACTGAGCTATCTTAACGTGGGCTTTCAATTCATGTCATTCTGAATTGTAAATCAAAAGTTACATACGATTTAGTTCAGACATGTCATGTTTATCGGCTAGTTAGATTGATCATTCCAAACTGATCATTCTAAACTGATCATTGGTGCTCATTGAGAAAAGGTTTAAAAATGAAGCATAATGCATGGCATCACGCAGTTTGTGATACATTGGATTACTTGGAGGCTTTATCCAAGCTATTTCGGACTTTAAATTTGTCACAATGTAGAATATTGAACTAGTTTAAAGTGGGCGTTGGATTTGTGTCATTCTGAACTATACATGAAAAGTTATGAATGATTAGTGTGGACATGTCAAGATGACCGGCCAGTTAAAGTGATCATTCTAAACTAATCATTCTCAACTGATCATTCTCAACTGATCCTTAGTGCTACTTGAGTAAACGCTTATAAATGAAGCATAATTCATGGTATCAAAAAGTTTAGTATAAATTGGATTACTTGAAGACTTTGTGGTAGCTCTTTCAGTCTCAAATGATGTACAATATAGAAAATTGGGCTAGTTTAACGTGGGCGTTGGATTCGTATCATTCTTAATCCTAAATCAAAAGCTACGGACAATTTGGTTCGTACATGTCAAGTTGATCAGCTAGTGAAGCATAATGCATTGCATCATGCAGTTTGGTATACATTGGATTACTTGGAGGGTTTGTTGTAGTTGTTTCGGAGTAAATTGATCATTCTAAACTGATCATTGGTGCTCATTGAGTAAAGGTTTTCAAATGAAGCATATTGCATGGCATCAAACAGTTTGGGATAGATTGGATTACTTGAAGGTTTTGTTGAGCTATTTCGGTCTTAAATTTTGTCACAATATGGAGTATTAAGGTTTATTAATGTGGGCATTGGATTCGTGTCATTCCTAACTATAAATCAAAAGTTAGGAATGATTAGTGTGGACATATCAAGATGACCGGCCAGTTAAAGTGATCATTCTTAACTAATCATTCTCAACTGATCATTCTCAACTGATTCTTAATTAGTGCTACTTGAGTAAACGCTTATAAATGAAGCATAATTCATGGTATCAAACAGTTTAGTATAAATTGGATTACTTGAACATTTTGTCGTAGCTCTTTCAGTCTCAAATGATATCACAATATAGAAAATTGAGCTAGCTTAACATGGGCGTTGGATTCGTATAATTTTTAATCCTAAATCAAACGCTACGGACAATTTGGTGCGTAAATGTCACGTTGATCAGCTAGTGAAGCATAGTGCATTGCATCACGCAGTTTGGTATACATTGGATTACTTGGGGGGGGGGGGGTTTGTTGTAGTTGTTTCGGAGTAAATTGATCATTCTAAACTGATCATTGGTGCTCATTGAGTAAAGGTTTTCAAATGAAGCATATTGCATGGCATCAAACAGTTTGGGATAGATTGGATTACTTGAACGCTTTATTGAGCTATTTCGGTCTTAAATTTTGTCACAATATGGAATATTAAGCTGTATTAATGTGGGTGTTGGATTCGTGTCATTCTGAACTATAAATCAAAAATTACGGACGATTTAGTGCGGACATGTCATGTTGGCTGTCCAGTTAAAGTGATCATTCTAAACTCATCATTAGTGCCCCTTGAGTATACGCTTATAAATGAAGCGTAATGCATGACATCATGCAGGTTAGGATGGATTGGATCACTTAAAGGCTTTGTGGTAGCTTTTTCAGACCCAAATGTTGTCACAATATAGAAAATTGAGCTATTTTAACGTCGGTGTTAGATTCGTGTCATTATGAATTATAAATAAAAAATTACGGACAATTTTGTATGGACATGCACTACAAGAAAACATTAACATTTCCGATGGCATTTCCGACCGAAATAAAACCGTTGGACTTTTCCAACAATTTTGCGATGGATTCTCGACGGATTACCGAGGGAACTAACCGTCGGAGATCCGTTGGTAATTTCCAATGCCCGCAAGGCCGTCGGGAAATCGATGGTAAAACCTATCGGTAAACCGTCGAATTTCAGACAAAGGCGTAATCGTTGGGATATCCTCTTGAAACTGTCGGAACATTACCGACGTATCTCAGGCCATCGGTAATATTCCGACGACTTCCCGACGGCATGTGTGTTTTTACACTCCATCGGGAATCTGTCAGCCGCATTCGTTGGAGTGCCGTTGGAAGTATCCGACCATTTTCGGATGCCGTCGGCAATCCGTCGGAAGAATAATCTATTAAAATTTTTTGTTTATCCGTCGGTGGTCGGAAACAATCAGAAATCCATCGGGAGCTGAAGATAAAATCTATTCAAAATATGTGATTATCCAGTTGTGGTCAGAAACCATCGGAATTCCGTCGGAAAAGGAGAATATTCTGAAGAATAATCAGTTTAAAATTCATAATTATCTGTTAAAAATTCGTAATAATCTGTTAAAAATTCATGATAATATATAATTTTCACTATAAATAAGCTATTATCTTTCACAATTTCAACACAACAAAATTGTTTAAAAAATGTGTTTTTTGGGTTTTTATGGGTATTTTCGATCGTGTATGGATAAACCTCGATATGATTCAACAACGGGAGAATTGACTGATGAATTTGCGCAAGGTGTTGAAGAGTTCATGTCATTTGCATCAAAGAATATCATGACATCGGAATACGGTAAAATGTATTGTCCATGTATTAAATGTCAAAATCATAGATTAATCTCTGTTAGAGGAGTACGTAATCATTTGTATAGGAATGGATTTATGACGGGTTACAAAATTTGGTATTCACATGGAGAAACTCATGCAACGATGCAACATTATGGTAGTACTTCAAAAAGGATAGATAGTACTAATGTTAGGGTAGAGGAACCAGCATCAGAAGTTGATATAAACGTAGGTACTGTTCAGATGGTGAATGATGCATTTCGTGAACAAAGAGCATCGTACATTGAAGATATTAGCAGAATAGAGGAACCTAATTTGGAAGCCCGAAATTTTTTTGATATGTTAGACGCATCCAAGCAGCCTTTGTATAAAGGATGTAGAGATGGATTATCGCCTTTATCTGCTGCAAGCAGGTTGATGACGATAAAGACGGATTTTAACTTGGCTGAAGATTGTGTGAATGCGATAGCTAATTTTGTTATAGATATATTACCTGAAGATAATATTGCACCTTTTTCATATTACGAGGTTCAAAAACTTGTATCTGGTCTTGATTGCCATACGAGATGATCGATGTATGTATTGACAACTGCATGATCTATTTGGTTCAGGACGTTTGCGGTACGTTATTTAAATTTTAAATATATAATTGTTTTAAATAGTTTTTAATAATATTTTTTAGTAATATATAAGTAAATTACGCAGCAAGAATTTACATGGGATCCCATGAACACAAAATTGGTGGAAGAAGCTTTCGAAAAAGAGGTTGCAGTACAATTTTCCCGCCACATGAACGAGTGGAAACAAAAATGGAAAAAGGGAAAAGATAAACCAAGAGGGTTGAATGAGTTGGTTTGGAACGACTTTATTCGTTATTGGGAATTTTCTAGAACTGAGGTCATCTCGAGAACTAATTTGGGAAACCGGAAGAGCGACCGAGGAGGCAAAGGCATTTATATTCACAATGCCAAATCGACTAGTTTTTTGAGACGAGCCGATCAATTGGTAAATTAATTATTATATTAATTATAATTATTGTTATTTAAAAATTTTAAAATTATTATTTTAAAATTTTTTTACTTTTAGGCACAAGAAATTAAAGCGCCTCTAGATCACTTGCAACTTCTCGAGGCCGTTCACACGAACAAAAAAACTGGCCGTATCCAAGATGGTCTCGTTAGCGAGTTCATCGGAAAAATAAAAAATAAAAAGTGATATTTTAACCCAATAGTCTCAATTTGGTTCTTCATCTTCGGTCGCCGAATTGCCTCATTCTGAGATTAACTGTCTCGTTCTTGATGTAAGTTTCATTTTTTTAATATATGATTAATGCTATAATAATTTCCATTAAATTTTCTAATAATATTTTTTTATTTTTACAGGAAGTACCATTTTCTAATGGTCGCCATCCAAGACTCGCGAGAGTTGCAGATACCGGTGGCACAACATCTGCCGCTAGAAACGAGGAGAATGAACAGTTGAAAGAACAAATGGGGACAATGAAAATAGAGATAAATAATCTCAAAAACATTGTAGAAATGATGAGAAATAAATTGTCTGATGACTTTTTTTTTCCTCCTTCTCCTCCTGCCCCACCATTGTAATTTGTATTTTAAAACAATTTTTTAATATTATTTTTATAATCAGAATATTATTTTTATTAATTGTATGATTATTTTTAAAAATATTAAAAATATTAATTTAATTAAATAAAATTAAAATTTTATTTTTTAATATTTAATTTAATATTGAATTAAATATTTTTAAAATATAAATATTAAAATAAATTTTTATTTTTTTCAATTATGCATTGCATCATGCAGTTTGGGATAGATAGGATTACTTAAAGGCTTTTTCGTAGCTATTTTAGTGTTACAATTTGTTACAATCTAGAAAATTGAGCTAGCTAAACGTTGGAGTTGGATTCGTGTAATTCTGAAGTCTAAATACAAAGTGACGGACGACTTAGTGCAGACATGTCAAGTTGATCAGCTAGTTAAAATGATAATTCTTAACTGATCATTGGTGCTCCTTGAGTAAAGGCTAATAAATGAAGCATAATGCATGACATTACGCAGTTTGGGATAGATTGGATTACTTGGAAGCTTTGTTGTAGCTCTTTCAGTCTCAAATGTTCTCACAATATGGAAAATTGAGCTAGGTTAACATGGGCATTGGACTCACGTCAGTTTTAGCTCTAAATACAAAGTTAAAGATGATTTATTGCTTACATGTCAAGTTGATCAGCTAGTTAAAATGATCATTCTAAACTAATCATTGGTTCGCCTTGAGTAAAGGCTTATAAATGAAGCGTAACGCATGGCATCATGCAGTTTGGGATAGATTGGATTACGATGGAGGCTTTTTTGTAGCTCTTTCGGTGTTAAATCTTGTCACAATATAGAAAATTGAGCTAGATAAATGTGGGTGATGGATTCTTGTCATTCTAAACTCTAAATCACAAGTGACGGACGATTTAGTGCAGAGAAGTCAAGTTGATCGGACAGTTAAAATGATCATTCTAAACTGATTGCTGGTGCTCCATGAGTAAAGGCTTGAAAATGAAGCATAACGCATGGCATCACAAAGTTTGGGATTAATTGGATTACTTTGAGGCTTTGTAGTAGTTCTTTCAGTCTCAAATATTGTCACAATATGGAAAATCGAGCTAGCTTAACGCAAGCGTTTGACTCATGTCATTTTGCGCTCTAAATCAAAAATTAAAGATGATTTAGTGCCGACATGTCAAGTTGCTCAGCTAGTAAAAATGATCATTGGTGCTCCTTGAGTAAAGACATATAAATGGAGCATAATGCATGGCATCACGCAGTTTGGGATAGATTGGATTACTTAAAGGCTTTTTCGTAGCTATTTTGGTATTAAATTTTGTCGCAATATAAAAAATTGAGCTTGCTAAACGTGGGCGTTGGATTCGTGTAATTCTGAACTCTAAATTCAAAGGGATGGACGATTTAGTGTGTACATGTCAAGTTGGTCAGCTAGTTAAAATGATTATTCTTAACTGATCATTGGTGCTCTTTGAGTAAAGGCTTATAAATGAAGAATAATGAATGGCATCACATAGTTTGGGATAGATTGGATTACTTGGAAGCTTTGTTGTAGCTCTTTCAGTCTCAAATGTTCTCACAATATGGAAAATTGAGCTAGCTTAACGTGGGCGTTGGACTCATGTCATTTTGAGCTGTAAATACAAAGTTAAAGATGATTTAATGCTTACATGTCAAGTTGATCAGCTAGTTAAAATGATCATCTAAACTGATCATTGGTGCGTCTTGAGTAAAGGCTTATAAGCGAAGCATAATGCATGGCATCACGAAGTTTGGGATATATTGGATTACTTGGTGGCTTTTTTAGCTCTTTTGGTGTTAAATTTTGTCCCAATATAGAAAATTGAGCTAGCTAAACTTGGGCGTTGGGTTCTTGTCATTCGGAACTCTAAATCAAACGTGACGGACGATTTAGTGCAGACATGTCAAGTTGATCGGACAGTTAAAATGATCATTCTAAACTGATCATTGGTGCTCCATGTGTAAAGGCTTGTAAATAATGCATAAGGCATGCCATCATGTATTTTTGGATTAATTGGATTACTTGGAGGCTTTGTAGTAGTTTTTCAGTCTCGAATATTGTCAAAATATGGAAAATTGAGCTCGTTTAATGCGGGCGTTATACTCATGTCATTTTGAGCTCCAAATCAAAAGCTAAATACGATTTAGTGCGGACATTTTAAGTTGATCAGCTAGTTAAAATGGTCATTCTAAACTGATCATTGGTGCTCCTTGAGTAAAGGCTTATAAATGGAGCATAATGCATGGCATCACGCAGTTTGGGATAGATTGGATTACTTAGAGGCTTTTTCGTAGCTATTTTGGTGTTAATTTTGTCACAATATAGAAAACTGAGCTAGCTAAACGTGGACGGGTGATTCGTGTCATTCTGAACTCTAAATCAAAAGTAACAGATGATTTAGTGTAGACAAGTCAAGTTGATTGGACACCTAAAATGATCATTCTAAACTGATCACTAGTGCTCCATGAGTAAAGGCTTGTAAATGAGGCATAACGAATGGCATCATGCAGTTCAGGATTAATTCGATTACTTGGAGGTTTTGTAGTAGTTCTTTCAGTCTTAAATCTTGTCACCATATGGAAAATTGAGCTCACTTAACGCGGGCGTTGGACTCATGTCATTTTGAGCTCTAAATAAAAAGTTAAAGAAGATTTAGTGCCAACATTTCAAGTTGATCAGCTATTAATAATGATCATTTTAAACTGATCATTGGTGCTCCTTGAGTAAAAGCTTATAAATGGAGCATAATGCATTGCATCACGCAGTTTGGGATAGATTGGATTACTTAAAGGCTTTTTCGTAGCTATTTTATTGTTAAATCTTGTTACAATATAGAAAATTGAGCTAGCTAAACGTGGGAGTTGGATTCATGTAATTCTGAACTCTAAATACAAAGTGACGGACAATTTAGTGCGGACATGTCAAGTTGATCAGCTAGTTAAAATGATAATTCTTAACTGATCATTGGTGCTCCTTGAGTAAAGGCTAATAAATGAAGCGTAATGCATGGCATTACACAGTTTGGGATAGATTGGATTACTTGGAAGCTTTGTTGTAGCTCTTTCAGTCTCAAATGTTCTCACAGTATAGAAAATTGAACTAGCTTAACATGGGCGTTGGACTCATGTCAGTTTGAGCTCTAAATGCAAAGTTAAATATGATTTATTGCTTACATATCAAGTTGATCAGCAAGTTAAAATGATCATTCTAAACTAATCATTGGTTCACCTTGAGTAAAGGCTTATAAATGAATCATAATGCATGGCATCACGCAGTTTGGGATAGATTGGATTATGATGGAGGTTTTTTTGTAGCTCTTTCGGTGTTAAATTTTGTCACAATATAGAAAATTGAGCTAGATAAATGTGGGTGATAGGTTTTTGTCATTCTAAGCACTAAATCAAAAGTGACGGACGGTTTAGTGCAGAGAAGTCAAGTTCATTGGGCACTTAACATGATCACTATAAACTGATCGCTGGTGCTCCATGAGTAAAGGCTTGTAAATGAAGCATAACGCATTGCATCACGCAGTTTGGGATTAATTGGATTACTTCGAGGCTTTGTAATAGTTCTTTCAGTCTCAAATATTGTCACAATATGGAAAATCGAGCTCGCTTAACGCAAGCGTTGGACTCATGTCATTTTGAGCTCTAAATCAAAAATTAAAGACGATTCAGTGCCGACATGTCAAGTTGCTCAGCTAGTAAAAATGATCATTGGTGCTCCTTGAGTAAAGCCTTATAAATGGAGCATAATGCATGACATCACGCAGTTTGGGATAGATTGGATTACTTAGAGGCTTTTTCGTAGCTATTTCGGTATTAAATTTTGTCACAATATAAAAAATTGAGCTTGATAAACGTTGGCATTGGATTCGTGTAATTCTGAACTCTAAATTCAAAGGGATGGACGATTTAGTGGGGACATGTCAAGTTGATCCGCTAGTTAAAATGATAATTTTTAACTGATCATTGCTGCTCCTTGAGTAAAGGCTTAAAAATGAAGAATAATGCATGGCATCACACAGTTTGGGATAGATTGGATTACTTGAAAGCTTTGCTGTAGCTCTTTCAATCTCAAATGTTCTCACAATATGGAAAATTGAGCTAGCTTAACGTGGGTGTTGGACTCATGTCATTTTGAGCTGTAATTACAAAGTTAAAGATGATTTAATGCTTACATGTCAAGTTGATCAGCTAGTTAAAATGATCATTCTAAACTGATCATTGGTGCGCCTTGAGTAAGGGCTTATAAATGAAGCATAATGCATTGCATCACGCAGTTTGGGATAGATTGGATTACTTGTACGCTTTTTTGTAGCTCTTTTGGTGTTAAAGTTTTTCACAATATAGAAAATTAAGCTAGATAAACTTGGGCATTGGATTTGTGTCATCCTGAACTCTAAATCAAAAGTGATGGACGATTGATTGCAGACAAGTCAAGTTGATCAGCCAGTTAAAATGATCATTCTAAACTGATCATTGGTGCTCCATGAGTAAAGGATTGTAAATGAAGCATAACGCATGGCATCACGGAGTTGGGGATTAATTGGATTACTTGGAGGCTTTGCATTAGTTATTTTAGTCTCGAATATTGTCACAATATGGAGAATTGAGCTAACTTAATGCAGGCGTTGGACTCATGATATTTTCAGCTCTAAATCAAAAGTTAAAGATGATTTAGTACGGACATATCAAGTTGATCGGCTCGTCAAAAAAATCATTCTAAACTGATCATTGGTGCTCCTTGAGTAAACGCTTGTAAATGAAGCATAACACATGATATCTCGCAGTTTGGGATTAATTGGATTACGTGGAGGCTTTATAGTAGTTCTTTCAGTCTCAAATGTTGTCAAAATATGGAAAATTGAGCTCGCTTAATGCAGGCGTTGGACTCATATCATTTTGAGCTCTAAATATAAAGTTCAAGATGATTTTGGGCCGACATGTCAAGTTGATCAGCTAGTAAAAATGATCATTCTAAACTGATAATTGGTGCTCCTTGAGTAAAAGCTTATAAATGGAGCATAATGCATGGCATCACGCAGTTTTGGATAAATTGGGTTAATTATAGGCTTTTTCGTAGCTATTTTGGTGTTATATTTTGTCACAATATAGAAAATTGAGCTAGCTAAACGTGGGCGTTGGATTCGTGTAATTCTAACCTCTAAATGCAAAGTGATGAACGATTTAGTGCGGACATGTCAAGTTGATCAGCAAGATAAAATGATCATTTTAAACTGATAAATTGTGCTCCTTGAGTAAAGGCTTGTAAATGAAGCATAACGTAGTTTGCGATTAATTGGATTACTTGGAGGCTTTGTAGTAGTTATTTCAGTCTCAAATCTTGTCATAGTATGGAAAATTGAGCAAAATTAACGCGGGCGTTGGACTCATATCTTTTTGAGCTCTAAACCAAAAGTTAAAGAAGATTTAGTACCAACATGTCAAGTTGATCAGCTAGTTAAAATGATAATTCTAAAGTGATCATTGGTGCTCCTTCAGTAAAGGCATATAAATGGAGCAAAATGCATGGAATCACGCAGTTTGGGATAGATTGGATTACTTGTAGGCTTTTTCTTAGCTATGTTGGTGTTACATTTTTTCACAATATAGAAAATTGATGTAGCTAAACGTAGGCGTTGGATTCATGCCATTCTGAACTCTAAATAAAAAGTGACGGACAATTTAGTGCGGATATTTCAAGTTGATTGGTCAGTTAAAATGATCATTCTAAACTGATCATCGGTGCTCCTTGAGTAAAGACTTGTAAATGAAGCATAACGCATGACATCACACGGTTTGGGATTAATTAGATTACATGGAGTAGTTCTTTTAGTCTCAATGTTGTCACAATATGGAAAATTGAGCTCATAGCATTTTTAGCTATAAATAAAAAGTTAAAGACAATTTAGTGTGTGCATGTCAAGTTGATCAGCTAGTTAAAATGATAATTCTAAACTGATCATTGGGGCTCGTTGAGTAAAGGCATATAAATCAAGCATAATTCATGGCATCACAAAGTTTGGGATAGATTGGATTATTTGGAGGCCTCTTGATAGCTATTTCGGTGTTAAATTTTGTCACAATATAAAAAATTGAACTAGTTAAACGTGGGCATTCGATTCGTGTCATTGTGAACTCTAAATCAAAAGTGATAGACGATTTGGTGCAGACATCTCAAGTTGATCAATGATCTTTCTAAACTGATCATTGGTTTTCCTTGAGTAAAGGCTTAATAAAGCATAATGCATGGCATAACGTAGTTTTGGATTAATTGGATTACTTGGAGGCTTTGTAGTAGTTTTTTAGTCTCAAATGTTGTCACAATATGGAAAACTGGGCTAGCTTAATGCATGCATTGGACATATGTCATTTTGAGCTCTAAATCAAAAGGTAAAGACGATTCAGTGGAGACATGTCAAGTTCATCAACTAGTTAAAATGATAATTCTAAAGTTATCATTGGTTCGCCTTGAGTAAAGGCTTATAAGTGAGGCATTATGCATGGCATCATGCTGTTTGGGATAGATTGGATTACTTGGAGGCTTTTTCGTAGCTATTTTGGTGATAAATTTTGTCACAACATAGAAAATTGAGCCAGCTTAACGTGGTCGTTGGATTTGTGTCATTCTGAATTCTAAATAAAAAGTGACGGACGATTTAGTGCGGACATGTCAAGTTGATCGGCCAATTAAAATGATCATTCTAAACTGATCATTTGTGCTCATTGAGTAAAGGCTTGTAAATGAATCATAACGCATGTCATCACGCAGTTTGGAATTAATTGGATTTCTTGGAGGCTTTGTAGTAGTTCTTTCAATCGCAAATGTTGTAACAATATGGAAACTTGAGCTAGCTTAACGTGGGTGTTGGACTCATGTCATTTTGAGCTCTAAATCAAAAGCTAAAAACGATTTAGTGCGGACATGTCAAGTTGATCAGCTAGTTAAAATGAAAATTCTTTACTCATCATTGGTGCTTCTTGGGTAAAGGATTATAAATGAAGCATAATGCATGGCATCACGCTGTTTGGGATAGAATGGATTACTTGGAGGCTTTTTCGTAATTATTTCGGTATTAAATTTGGTCATAATATACAAAATTCTGCTATCTAAACGTGGGCGTTGGATTCGTATCATTCTGTACTCTATATCACAAGTGATGGACGACTTAATGCATACATGTCAAGTTGATCGGCCCAGTTAAAATGATCATTTTAAACTAATCATTGGTGCTCATTGAGTAAAGGATTAAAAATGAAGTATAATGCATGGCACCACGCACTTTGGTATAGATTGGATTACTTGGAGCCTTTTTCACAACTATTTTGGTGTTAAATTTTGTCACAATATAGAAAATTGAGCTAGCTTAATGTGGGCATTGGATTCGTGTCATTCTGAATCTAAATCAAAAGTGACAGACGATTTAGTGCAGACATGTCAAGTTGATCGGCCAATTAAAATGATCATTCTAAACTGATAATTGGTTCTCCTTGAGTAAAGGCTTGTAAATAAAGCATAATGCATGCATCACGCAGTTTGGGATTAATTGGATTACTTGAATGCTTTGTAGTATTTCTTTCAATCTCAAATGTTATCACAATATGGAAATTGAGCTAGCTTAACGTGGGCGTTGGACTCATGTCTATTCGAGCTCAAAATAAAAAGTTAAAAATGATTTAGTGCGGACATGTCAAGTTGATCAGCTATTTAAAATGATAATTCTAAACTGATCATTGGTTCTACTTAAGTAAAGTCTTATAAATGAAGAATAATGTATGGCATCACATTCTTTGGGATAGATTGGATTACATGGAGGCTTTTTGTAGCTATCTCGGTGTGAAATTTTGTCACAATATAAAAATTGAGCTAGCTAAGCGTGGGCGTTGGGTTCGTGTCATTCTGAACTCTTAATCAAAAGCGATGGACGATTTAGTGTGGACAAATCAAATTGATCGGCCAGTTAAAATGATCATTCTAAACTGATCATTGGTGCTATTTGAATAAAGACTTGTAAATGAAGCATAACGCATGGCATCACGCCGTTTGGAATGAATTGGATAATTCGGAGGCTTTGTAGTAGTTATTTCAGTCTCAAATACTGTCACAATATGGAAAATTGAGCTAGCTTAACCCAGACGTCGGATTCATGTCATTTTGAGCTCTAAATCAAAAGTTAAAGACGAGTTAGTGCGGACATGAAAAAGATTAGCTAGTTAAAATGATAATTCAAAACTGATCATTGGTGCTCCTTGAGTAAAAGCTTATAAATGAAGCATAATGCATGGCATCACCCTGTTCGGGGTATATTGGATTACTTGGAGGCTTCATCGAAGCTATTTCGAACTTACAATTTGTCACAAAATTTAAATGGAGCTAGCTTAATGTGGAGCTAGCTTAATGTGGGCGTTGGATTCGTGTCATTCGGAAATCGAAATCAAATTTTACGGACAATTTAGTGCGGGCATGTCAAGTTAATCCGCCAGTTAAAATGATCATTCTAAACTGATCACTAGTGCTCTTTGAGTAAAGGCTTATAAATGAAGCCAAATGCATGGCATCACGCAGTTTGGGATTAATTGTATTCCTTGGAGGCTTTCTAGTAGTTCTTTTAGTTTCAAATATTGTCACAATATGGAAAATTGAGCAACCTTAAAGCGGGCGTTGGAATCATGTCATTTTGACCTCTTAATCAAAAGTTAAAGACGATTTAGTGCGGACATGTCAAGTTGTTCAGATAGTTAAAATGAGCATTCTAAACTGATCATTAGTGCTCCTTGAGTAAAGGCTTATAAATGAAGCATAATGCATGGCATCACGCTGTTTGGGAGACAATGGAATACTTGGAGGCTTTGTCATAGCTCGTTCACTCTCAAATGTTGTCACAATATGAAAATTGAGCTTCCTTACCGTGAGCGTTGGATTCGTGTCATTTTGATCCAAATAAAAATTTACGGGCAATTTAGTGCGCACTGGTCAAGTTGATCTGAGAGTTAAAATGATCATTCTAAACTGATCACTAGTGCTCCTTGAGAAAAGGCTTATAAATGAAGTATAATACATGGCATCACGCAAATCGGGATATATTGGATTACATGGAGGCTTTGAAGTAGCTCTTTCAGTCTCAATTGTTGTCATAATATGGAAACTTTAGCTAGTTTAACGTGGGCATTGGACTCATGCCATTTTGAGCTCTAAATCGAAAATTAAAGATGATTTAATACATACATGTCAAGTAAATCAGCCAGTTTAAATGATCATTCTGAACTGTTCAACATTGAGCTAGCTTAACGTGGGCATTGGATTCGTGTCATTCTGAACTATCAATCAACAGTTATGGATGATTGAGTGCGGATTGGTGAAGTTGATCGTCTAGTTAAAATGATTATTCTAAACTTATCATTGGTGCTCCTTGAGTAAAGGCATATAAATGGAGCATAATTCATGGTATCACATAGTTTGCGATACACAGGATTACTTGGAGGCTTTGTTGTTGTTGTTTCAGTCTCAAATGTTGTCACAATATGGAAAATTGAGCTAGTTTAACATGGGCGTTGGATTCCTGTCATTCTGAACTCTAAATCAACAGTTATGGAAGATTTACTGCGGATTTGTCAAGTTGATCGTCCTTTTAAATGATCATTTCAAAGTTATCATTGGTGCTTCTTGAGAAAAGGCTTATAAACAAGCATAATGATTGGCATCACGAAGTTTGGGATACATTGGATTACTTGGAGGCTTTGTTGTAGCTCTTTCAGTCTCAATTTTTGTTACAATATGGAAAATTGAGCTAGCTTAATGTTGGGGTTGGACACGTGTCATTTTGAGCTCTAATCATGTCAGGTTGATCACCTGGTTAAAATAATCATTCTAAACTGATCAATGGTCCTCCTTGACTAAAGGTTTATAAATGAAGCATAAATCATTGCATCACGCAGTTTGGGATAGATTGGATTACTTGGAGGCTTTGTCATAGCTCTTTTGGTCTTAAATTTTTTCACAATATAGAAAATTGAGCTAGCTTAACGTGGGTGTTGGATTCTTGTCATTTTCAACTCAAAAAAGTAACAGATGATTTAGTGCGGACATGTCAAGTTAATCAGCCAGTTAAAATGATTATTTTAAACTGATCATTGGTGATCCTCGAGTAAAGGGTTATAAATGAAACATAATGCATCACATCACGCAGTTTGGGATACATTGGATTATTTGGAGGCTTTCTCGTAGCTCTTTCTGTCTCAAATATTGTCACAATATAGAAAATGAGCTAGCATAACGTGGGCGTTGGATTCGTGTCATTCTAAACTCTAAATCAAAAGTTACGAACGATTTAGTGCGGACATGTCAAATTATCGGCCTGTTAAAATGATCATGCATCAGCCTGTTAGAATTAATTGTATTACTTGATGATTTGTGGTAGTTCTTTCAGCCTCAATTGTTGTCAGAATATGGAAAATGTAGCTAGCTTAACATGGCCATTTGGACTCATGTCATTTTGAGCTCTAAATCAAAAGTTAAAGACGATTTAGTGCGGACATGTCAAGTTGATCGGCCAATTAAAATGATCATTCTTAACTGATCATTGGTGCTCCTTGAGTAAAGGCTTATAAATGAAGCATAATGCATGGCATCACGTAGGTTGGGATACATTGGAATACTTGGAGGCTTTGTCGTAGCTCTTTCAGTCAAAATGAGCTGGCTTAACATGGGTGTTGGATTTGGGTCATTCTTAACTTCAAATCAAAATTTACAGCTGATTTAGTGCGGACAGGTCAAATTGATCCGACAGTTAAAATGATCGTTCTAAATTGATCACCAGTGCTCCTTGAGTAAAGGCTTATAAATGAATGATAATGCATGGTATCATGCAATTTGTGATACATTGCATTACTTAAAGGCTTTGTAGTAGCTCTTTCAGTCTCAAATGTTGTCACAATGTGGAAAATTGAGCTATCTTAACGTGGGCATTCGATTCGTGTCATTCTAAATTCTAAATCAAAACTTACGGACGATTTAGTGTGGACATGTCAAGTTGATCGGCCAGTAAAAATGATCATTATAAATTGATCGTTGGTGCTCCTTGAGTAAAGGCTTATATTTGAAGAGTAAAGCATGGCATCACGCTATTTGGGATACATTGGATTACTTGGAGGCTTTGTAGTAGCTCTTTCAGTTTCAAATGTTGTCACAATATGGAAAATTTAGCTAGGGTAATGTGGGCGTTTGAATCTTGTCATTTTGAGCTCTAAACCAAAAGTTAAAGACAATTTAGTGTGGCCATATCAAGTTGATTGGCTAGTTAAAATGATCATTCTAAACTGATCGTTGGTCCTCCTTGTCTAAAGGCATAAATGAAGTGTAACGCATGGCATCACACACTTTGGGATGCATTAGATTACTTGCAGGCTTTATCGTAGGTCTTTTAGTCTCAAATATTGCCAGAATATAGAAAATTGAGCTAGCTTAATGTGGGTGTTGCACTCATGCCATTTTGAGCTCTAAATCAAAAGTTAAGGACGATTTAGTACACATATGTCAAGTCTATCGGCCAATTAAATTTATCATTATAAACTGATCATTGGTGCTTCTTAAGTAATGGCTTATAAATGAAGCATAATGCATGACATCACATAGTTTAAGATACATTGGATTACTTGGAGGCATTGCCTTAGCTCTCTCAGCCTAAAATGTTGTCACAGTATAGAAAATTAAGCTAGCTTACCGTGGGCGTTGGAATCGTGTCATTCATAATTCTAAATACAAAGTTACGGCCGATTTAGTACAGATATGTCAAGTTGATCGGCCACCTAAAATTATCATTCTAAACTGATCATTCGTGCTCCATGGGTATAGCTTATAAATGAAGCATAATGTATGGCATCATGCAGTTTGGGATACATGGGATTGCTTGGAGGCTTTATAGTAGCTCTTTCAGTCTCAAATGTTTTCACTATAAAAATTGAGATAGCTTAATGTGGACATTGGACTCACATCATTTTGAGCTCTAAATCAAAAGATAAGGACGATTTAGTCCAAACATGTCAAGTTGATTAGCTAGTTAGAATGAATCATTCCAAACTGATAATTGTTCTCCTTGAGTAAAGGCTGATAAATGAAGCATATATAATGCATGGCATCATGCAGTTCGGGATAGATTGGATTACTTGGAGGCTTTACCGTAGCTATTTCGGTCTTTAACGTGGGCATTGGATTCATGTCCTTTTGAACTCTAAATCAAACGTTACAAACTATTCAGTGTGGACATGTCAAGGTTATCATCAAGAAATGATCATTCTAAACTGATCTTCAGTGCTCCTTGAGTAAAGGCCTATAAATGAAACATAATGCATGACATCATGTTGTTTGGGATACATTGGTTTCAAGGCTTTATCGTAGCTCTTTCAGTTTCAAATGTTGTCACAATATACAAAATTGAGCTAGGTTAATGAGGGTGTTGGATTCGTGTCATTCTAAACTCTAAATCAAAAGTTACGCAAGATTTAGTGCGGACATGTCAAGTTGATCGTGCAGTTAAAATGATCATTCTAAACTGATCGTTGGTGCTCCTTGAGTAAAGGCGTACAAATGAAGAGTAACGCATGGCATAACGCAGTTTGGGATACATTGGATAACATGGAGGCTTTGTAGATGGTGTTTCAGTCTCAAATGTTGTAACAATATGGAAAATTGAGTTAGCGTAACGTGGGCGTTGGAGTCATGTCATTTTGAGCTATAAATCAAAAGTTAAAAACAATTTAGTGCGAATATGACAGTTGATTAGCTAGTTAAAATGATCATACTAAACTAATCATTGGTGCTCCTTAAGTAAAGGCTTATAAATCAAGAATAATGCATTGCATCACGCAATTTGGGATACACTGAATTACTTGGAGGCTTTTTCCTTGTTTTTTTACATCTGAAATGCTGTTACAACGTAGAAAATTGAGCTAGCTTAACGTAGGCATTGGATTCATGTCATTTTGAACTTTAAATCAAAAATTACGGACGATTTAGTTCGGACATGTCAACGTTATCGTCCAGTTAAAATGAATATTCTAAACTGATCTTTGGTGCTCCTTGAGTAAAGGCTTATAAATGAAACATAATGCATGACATCACATAGTTTGGGATACATCGGATATTTTGGAGGCTTTATCGTGGCTCTTTCAGTCTCAAATGTTGTCACAATATAGAAAATTGAGCTAGCTTAACGAGGGCATTGGATTAGTGTCATTTTAAACTCTAAATCAAAAGTTACGGAAGATTTAGTGCATACATGTCAAGTTGATCGGGCAGTTAAAGTGATCATTATAAACTCATAGTTGGTGCTCCTTGAGTAAAGGCGTAGAAATGAAGAGTAACGCATGGTATCACGCAGTTTGGGATACGTTGGATTACATTGAGGCTTTTTAGTAGCTGTTTCAGTCTCAAATGTTGTCACAATATGTAAATTTCAGCTAGCGTAACGTGGGCATTGGACTCATGTCATTTTGAGCTATAAATCAAAAGTTAAAGACGATTTAGTGCAGACATGTCAAGTTGATTAGCTAGTTAAAATGATCATTCTAAACAAATCATTGGTGCTCCTTGAGTAAAGGCTTACAGAAGAAGAATAATGTATTGCATCACACAGTTTGGGATACATTGGATTACTTGGAGACTTTTTCCTAACTCTTTCAGTCTCAAATATTGTCACAATATAGAAAATTGAGCTAGCTTAAGGTGAGCTTTGGAATCGTGTCATTCTGAAATCTAAATCAAATGTAATGGATGAATTAGTGCGGATAGTTAAATAGATCATTCTAAACTTCTCGTTGGTGCTCCTTGGGTAATGGCTTATACATGAAGAGTAATGCATGTCATTATGCAGTTTACGATACATTGGATTACTTGGAGGCTTTGTAGTAGCTCTTTCAGTCTCAAATGTTGTCACTATAAAAATTGAGCTAGCTTAACGTGGGCGTTGGACTCATGTTATTTTGAGCTCTAGATCAAAAGTTAAAGGCGATTTTGTGTGGACATGTCAAGTTGATCAGCTAGTTAAAATGATAATTGTAAACTAATCAGGTGTGCTCCTTGAGTAAAGGCTTATAAATGAAGCATAATGATTGGCATTACGCAGTTTGGGATAGATTGGATTATTTGGAGGCTTTGTCGTAGCTAATTCGGTCTTAAATTATGTCACAATATAGAAAATTGAGCTTGTTTAACGTTGGCGTTGGATTCATGTCATTTTGAACTCCAAATTAAAAGTTGAAGACAATTTAGTGTGTACATGTAATCTAATCAGTTACTCAAAATGATCATTTTAAACTGATCATTGGTGCTGCTCTAGTAAAGGCTATTAAATGAAGCATAATGCATGGCATCGCATAGTTTGGGACTGGTTGGATTACTATGAGGCTTTGTAGAGCTATTTTGGTGTTAAATTTTTCAGAATATAGAAAATTGAGCTAGTTTAATGTGAGTGTTGGACTCGTGTCATTTTGAACTCTAAATCAAAAGTTACAGACAATTTAGTTTGGACATGTCATTCTAAACTCTAAATTAAAAGTTATAGACGATTTAGTGTGGACATGTAAACTTGATCAGCCAGTTAAATGATCATTCTAAACTCATCATTGGAGATACTTGAGTAAATACTTATAAATGAATCATAATACATGGCATCACGCAGTTTGGGATAGATTGGATTATCTGGAGGCTTTTTTGTAGCTATTTTCGTCTTAAATTTTGTCACATTATAGAAATTTGAACTAGCTTACTGTGAACGTTGAATTCGTTTCATTTTGAACTATAAATCAAAAGGGACGGACAATTTAGTACAGACATCTCAAGTTTATTGGACAATTAAAATGATCACTCTAAACTGATCATTGGTGCTCCTTGAGTAAAAGCTTATAAATGAAGCATAATGCATGGCATCACTAAGTTTAGGATACATTGGATTAATTGGAGGCTTTGTTATAACTATTTTAGTCTCAAATGTTATCAGAATATAGAAAATTGTGCTAGCTAAACGTTGATGGTTGGTTCATGTCATTTTGAGTTCTAAATAAAAAAATTAAATACGATTTAGTGCGGATATGTCAAGAGGATCAGCTAGTTAAAATGATCATTCTAAACTGATCATTGGTGCTCCTTGAGTAAAAGCTTAAAAATGAAGCATAATGCATGGTATCACACAGTTCAGGATATAGTAGATTACTTGGAGGCTTTTCCATTCTCAAATGTTATCACAATATGGAAAATTGAGCTAGTTTGACCTGCATGTTGGACTCATGTCATTTTGAGCTTTAAAATTGAGTGCAGACATGTCAGTTTGATCAGCTAGTTAAAATGATCATTCTAAGCTGATCATTGGTGTTTCTTGAGTAAAGGCTTATAATGAAGGGCTACATTGGAATACTTGGAGGTGTTTCTTAGCTGTTTGTGTCTCAAATGTTGTCCAATATAGAAAATTGAGCAAGCTTAACGTGGGCGTTGGATTCGTGTCATTGTGAACTCTAAATCAAAAGTTACGGACAATTTATTGCGGACATGTCAAGTTGATCAGCCAATTAAAATGTCATTATAAACTGATCATTGGTGCATCTTGAGACTTATTTGTAAATTAAGCATGATGCATGGCATCACGTAGTTTGGGATACATTGGATTACATGGAGGCTTTGTAGTAGTTCATTCAGTTTCAAATGTTGTTACAATATGGAAAACTGAGCTAGCCTAACGTGGGCGTTGGACTTATGTAATTTTGAGCTCTAAATCAAAAGTTAAAGATGATTTAGTGCGGACATGTCAAGTTAATCAGATAGTGCAGACATGTCGTGTTCCTTGATTAAAGGCTAATAAATGAAGCATAATGCATGGCATCACATAGTTTAGGATAGATTGGATTACTAGGAGGCTTTGTAGTAGGTATTTTGGTCTTAAATTTTGTCAGAATATCGACACATTTCAATTACCAAGAATGATCTACCTAATAGGTTGTGGCACAATATAAGATTCCCAAGTTTCGAAATGGTGCAAGCATCATAGTACTCCTAGAAAGAGTTCCAATCTTAGTCCTAAGTGCAACTTAGTTGAGACAGTCTAACCATGGTCCATATGCAAATGCAACGAAATCTATATGATTCTAGACTCAATCCTAACACATGGAGTGTAAAAGCATGATGAAAATTTTTTGGTTTTTTGAGTTTTTATTTTATTTTTGGTGCTTTTTAATGCATAAATATATCTACAATGCAAAATGATGCAAATGTGACCGTCAGTGTCCCCCTCCCTCTACTTATCTCTCACCGTCTCGGTGAGAAAATAAATACGAAAGAGAGAGATGAAAATAAAGGAAACAAAAATGATAATAACAAAGGCAAGTTTCAGTGATTCGTACCTATTTATTGGTGGGAAGGTGATGGGGACATCAGGTCGTATCTCCGGCCAGGAGACTAGACTGGCCGACCAGGAAGCTTGCCCAAGACAACCGGGCCATTTGGCACGTCTGCCGGCCCAAGCGGTACCGCCGGACCCTCGACCAACAGGACCGGACCGATCAGCATTGCCGGCGGAGAGGCCCAAATCTCCGGCCCAACTGGTGGCGACGTGGATGACACCGCCGGTCCCATTGGTGACGCCGCCGACTCCAGTATCAACTTGGCCGGTCCAGAAGGCATTCCAGCCAGTACCTCGCACAGTCCAGCCGGTACAGCCGATCCAGCCGATCCAGCCGAGTACACGAGCATTTCAACTTCTACACAAGGAGACTCGGACCAGATAAGCTATGGGTCGACAAGCTCCTACAGGATGATCGACAAAGGACAGTGGGCCAGAAGTGCAAAGAAGAGTCCAAAGGCTTCTCAACAATGCAAGGGACTTCAGAGACTTGGGCTATAGTGGCATGAGAGGTCAGGGCCCAAAGATTCCTAACCCTACTCCAAGTCGAAGACTAGGAGCAAGGCGCGTGCATGCCACAAGGACGGCCACCTTCCATTTCTTGGCCGTGAGGTAAGAAAGGTAAGTTTTCAATTCGAATATATGCTTCTTTCTGTTTTGCAGCGTAGGATCTAGATTGTTTACATTTTTGAGTCAAAGGTATTTTAGGAATATGTCCTTTTTCGGCTATGCACGTTTGTACATTTTCCATTTGTGCACTTTTGTAAACTTTCCTTTTCTTTCTTTGTGTTGACCCTAGAAGGTCAAGCTGTTGAGCATATTAATAAGGCTCCTTCCAGCATTGTAGTGTGACAACCTTCTTGTGAATTAATAAAGATCTGATGAGGACATCAGATCGTATGTCCAGCCAGGAGACCAGACTGGCCGACCAGGAAGCTTGCCCGAGACAGCCAGGCCATCTGGCACGTATGCCGGCCCAAGCAGTACCGCCGGACCCTCGACCAATAGGACAAGACTGATCAGCATTGCCGGCGGAGAGGCCCAAGCTTCCGGCACACTTGGTGGCGACGTGGATGACACCGCCGGTCCCTTGGTGATGCCGCCGACTCCGGGATCAACTTGGCCGGTCCTGAAGGCATTCCGGCCAGTACCTCGCACATTCCAGCCGGTACAGCCGATCCAGCCGAGTACACGAGCATTTCAACCTCTACACAAGGAAACTCGGACCAGATAAGCTACCAGCTTCAGGACATGCATCTAGAGGAAGTCTCCACACCAGTAGTGCCACCAGGAGCAATGACAAGGAGCATATCAAGAGCTCTCTTCCACAAGTTCAGCTTATGGGTCGACAAGCTCCTAGAGGAAGAACGATTAAGGTCAATGGGCCAGAAGTGCAAAGAAGAGTCCAAAGGCTTCTCAACAATGCAAGGGACTTCAGAGACTTGGGCTTTAGTGGCAAGAGAGGTTAGGGCCCAAAGATTCCTAACCCTACTCCAAGTCGAAGACTAGGAGCAAGGCGCGTGCATGCCACAAGGACGGCCACCTTCCATTTATTGGCCGTGAGGTAAGTAAGGTAAGTTTCAATTCGAATATATGTCTCTTTCTGTTTTGCAGGGTAGGATCTAGATTGTTTACATTTTTGATTCAAGAACATTTTAGGAATATGTCCTTTTTCGGTTATGCACTTTTGTATCTTTTCCATTTGTGCACATTTGTAAACTTTCCTTTTCTTTATTAGAACGTCAAGCTGTCGAGCATATTAGTAAGGCTCCTTCCAGCATTGTAGTTCGACAACCTTTTTGATATTAATAAAGTGCGAATTTTCTCTTTACAAGTTTTTGTCTCAAAGAAGCTTGTGCGCTTAGAACCTAGTTGAGACCAGCCCTCCTAGCTCTAAGTTTGTGATTTATGATTAGGTTCATCACTCCTCGTGTGGTTCAC
Source organism: Pugionium cornutum (assembly GCA_018901935.1). Lineage (NCBI taxonomy): Eukaryota > Viridiplantae > Streptophyta > Magnoliopsida > Brassicales > Brassicaceae > Pugionium > Pugionium cornutum. Next base: position 12,222,012 of record CM032155.1, read on the forward strand.
TTCACCCTTCCATCGAATACCAACCCAAAACCCCCTATCCAAGAAGTCTAAGGTCGAGTTTCTCACCTAACCTTCTCCAAAGAGCCCACGAGCATATAAGCCTTGAATCGAGGCGTGTATCATTTTGGTATTAGAGCTTAAAGCTCCTAAACCAGGTTGTTTCTATCCTTTAGATTTTTTTTTTCTAGTTCTTGCATTAGTTTAAGTTTTATTCAAGAAAAATAAAAAAAAATAACATCAAACTCCAGACCGAGTGCATCTAGCTCCTACGTGTATCACTAGGGTTTATATTCAGTTTTGCATTGCTATATTCGACTTTCCTTTTTGTTAGAATCATATCTCCATTATTTTAAAGTTAAATTAAAAGAAAAGAAAAATAAAATAGGAAAAATACCTAAAGGATTCGAATTGGACAGCTAGCAATAGTTGTCAAGAAAGTTTCCTTTTTTTCAAATCTTCATATTTTCGAATTTCCAATTCTCAAATTTTTTTCCTTTTTGCATTTTTTTCAAATCCCCTTATAAAAGAAAACCCTCCTAACAATTTAGGGGCAGCATAACTTGTCTTCTATCTTTGTAGTACGCAATGGCAGAAGAAAATTGGGAAGCAACCGAAGCCATGATGGCCATGTTCACCACCCTCCAAACGCAACTCGCATCCATAGGCGAGAGGTTGGAGCGCGTGGAGAGGCCTGTGAGATTCCAGGCCATAAGGCACGTGAAAGCTGAGCAAGACCGTCCTGAGGGTCCTGAGCCCCTTAGTACGCGGCACGAACAGGAGTAGCCCCAACCAGATGGAGATGAGGATACACAACCTCATAACTATCACCATAGGCCGAGAGGACCTCCACGGCAACCAGAGGCAGAAGATGATGGCTTCGAGCCATATGGTCTTCACCAGAGACCAAGGATACCTCCTAGACATCATGAGGATGGAAATGAACACGCCTACAACTGGGTAACTCATCCTGATGTTAAGCTAACTCCTCCAAGTTTTGCAGGAAAAGTAGACCCCGAGGCTAACCTAGATTGGGGGAGGAGAATGGCTCATATCTTTGATCATTACAACCAACCAGGGCCTAGGAGAGTCTCAATGGCAGTAGCTCAACTCACGGACAATGCCCTCATCTGGTGGGATCGTGAGGTATCTGACCGAAGGAGGAAAAGAATGAGGCCCATAGACTCATGGGTCGACATGAGAGACCTCATGCGACAACGGTTTGTTCCACCTTACTTTCATAGAGACTTGCAACGTCGTTTTTGTACTCTTAAGCAGGGTACCAGATCAGTAGAGGAGTACTATGAAGAGTTCGAGAAGCTAAGGAACAGGCTGGAGCTCAATGATGATGAAGAAGCATTGATGGCACAATTGTTGGATGGAACTCCAAGAAAGGATCAGCCGCAAGGTGGAAAGGCAAATCTACAATGACTTCAAAGACTTGTTCCACCTATCTGTCCAGGCTGAGCAGCACATCAAACATAAGAGCCAAGACATCCGGAGCAAGCCTAAGACGCCTTTGGCACCAAGCAATATTCCCAAGCCCGTAGACAAAGGCAAGAGCATAGAGATCGAGTCAAGGTTCAAGAGCAAGCCTTCTGAACCCACCCGTGACCAGAGAGAGCCTAGTAAGTCTTCTAACCCTCAGAGATCACGTGACATCACTTGTTTCAAGTGTAGGGGACGTGGACACATCTCAAGGGAGTGCCCAAACAACCGAGTCATGCTGATTACGGAGGCAGGAGAATATGAGTCCCAAGATGAAGAGGACAATGAACCAGAAGGAGAGTACGGTGACATTGAGTACCCTGATGGGGGGGAAGTGCTGGTCACTAGACGTATCCTCAGTGCAATGGTGGATCCTTCAGAGACCATCCAAAGGGAGAACATCTTCCACAGCCGTTGCACCATCAAAGGCAAGGTATGTAACCTCATCATAGATGGTGGTTCTTGCACTAACGTTGCTAGTGCATATATGGTTGATAAGCTAGGTCTAGAGAAGGCAAGGCATCCTCGGCCATATAGACTGAGATGGCTCGATGACAAAGTTGAGCTCAAGATCCATGAGCAAGTCACTGTGCCATTCAGTGTGGGCAAGTACCAGGACCAAGTCGTGTGCGACGTGGTGCCCATGCAAGCTGGCCATCTTCTGCTAGGAAGGCCATTGCAGTTTGACAAGGAGACCAGGCATGATGGCGGAACCAATCTCTACACCTTCGTGCATGATAAGAGAAAGGTCAGCCTAGCTCCTCTTACACCTTGCCCAGGTACATGAGCTTCAACAGCAAATGAGTAAGGAAAAGAAGCTCATTAAATATAATTTTCTTATTCAATCGAGTCATGTCCGCAGAGCTTTAGCCTCAAAGGATCTAATGCTACTAATGGTTTTCAAAGAAGTGTTGAATGTAGAAAAAGAACAGGTAGAGCTACCTCATGAAGTGGCAACTCTCCTCAACAAGTTCCAGGATGTGTTTCCAGAGGAGATACCAGCAGGCTTGCCTCCTTTACGTGGCATAGAACACCAGATCGACCTAGTGCCCAGAGCAGCCCTGCCCAACCGGCCAGCCTACCGGATGAGTCCGGAGGAGTCCAAGGAGCTTGAGAAGCAAGTCAAGGAGCTCCTGGAGAAAGGATATGTTCGAGAGAGCCTCAGTCCATGTGCCGTACCAGTGCTACTAGTGCCCAAGAAAGTTGGGACTTGGCGAATGTGCGTGGACTGCCGAGCAATCAACAACATCACGGTCAAGTACCGGCATCCAATACCATGGCTGGATGACATGCTAGATGAGCTGAGTGGAGCCACGGTCTTCTCCAAGATAGACCTCAAGAGTGGATACCACCAGGTCAGGATGAAGGAAGGTGATGAATGGAAGACTGCTTTCAAGACAAAGCAAGGGCTATACGAGTGGACAGTCATGCCATTCGGCTTGACTAATGCCCCAAGCACCATCATGCGCCTTATGAACCAAGTTCTTAGGGCGTACATCAGTAAGTTTGTAGTGGTTTACTTTGATGATATATTAGTTTATAGTAAGTGCCTATGGGAACACCTCACACATCTTGAGATGGTACTTAAAACCCTTCGACAAGAAGAGCTTTATGCCAATCTCAAGAAGTGCATCTTTTGTACTGATAAACTTGTCTTTCTAGGTTTTGTTGTAAGTTCACAGGGCCTACAGGTTGATGAAGAGAATATTCGAGCCATACAAGA